>CM033644.1:92773594-92814066 GCA_019512145.1 Engystomops pustulosus
CGACGCGTTTCAACTCTAGCGAGTTCTAGTTATAGTCATGATAACGTTAATTACGAGTTCCTTAAAATACACTCCCACCCATCACGTAGTATCACAAATTCCACCCACGTAACGGCAGAACAAGTTTACATGAATAAAATACACAATGAACAAATGATTAATCATTTTCATACATAAACATAGAAGGAAACACATAACAAGTAGTGCAATCCTTTCCTATTTCCCATAATACATTAACATATATAATAAAGATTGATTGTTAGATCGCCTTATCATTTACCATTCATATTATACAGAATGTAGAGCACCATACTACCCACCAATTAATGTGCTAGAAAGACTAAAAACAAACCTAACTAAATACATATGTGGAAACCAGGTCTTGCTCCTCATAGTGTGTATCTGGAAATTACGTTGAACCCTTACGTGTGCCTTCTCCGTACATCACATGATCGCTACTGTTGTAATGGAATCAACCAGAAGTATGGAACATATTATGCACCAATATAGGTATATTGCATACAAAAATCCAAAATACCAAACTAATACTGTATCAAAGAATATATGTCCCACCCATAATCATAAAGATCACACGATGCACATACATTGATCCAATGGTATATAATAATGTAACTATACATAATAATATGCAATAAAACAACAGACTGGCAATACTATAAAAAAAGGTACACGTACATGTATAGGATGCAAAGAAAAAAAAATTTCTATAAAAAAAATCAGCCCTCAACCATGCACCACACCTAAACCAATAGTATTACAATAATATCCTATGTACTAACTAGAGCATATATGTTGAGTTTCAAAAACATAAGATCCTGTCTTAAATTCAAACCAGAACGATGTTGGGTCTCTCTTTTCATTTCTCTTTTTGAAGCTGCATTCACACGACTGTTGGGGGACTTAGTTATGGCTGCAATCTTGCAGACATAAATATGCCCCCCATAGGCCCGCAATGGCCACATATGTCCTATCTTTCCCTGTGTTACGGGCCGTGCGCAATGGACCCCTATGGAGAGGGGAGGGGTCAGCGGGCATACGTTCCTGTGAATGCAACTAACAGTTTCCACTTATAGTCACCTCCGCGTATTGGTTTAATAACCTTTTCTATAGCAGTCCACATGGAACATTAATATTACCAGTGTGAACCTCCATAAAATGACGTGACACCGTGGAAATACCTACAGCATCATTACTGACATTTGATAAATGTCTCCTGATCCTGGTTTTAAGAGGAGAAAGTTTTTTTTTCACCAGATACAAGATATCAAATACATTACATTGGAAGTGTTGCAATTGATGTAACTTTTAAATGCATACTCTCTCCCCGTAACCTACTATGAAAAAATATTCACTGTATAAATCTATGAACAGGGTTTACACTTTTTATGTCCACATTCATGTGAACCAGGATAATGTAACCAAGTATAACTGTAATTATTTTCTCTATCAATGACAAATGAGACCCAATTGTAAGAGCTTTCCTCGATACACACCTAACAACCGCGGAGGCCAGACGTCCTGATGTGGGGTTATGCAATAGAACAGTTATATATTTCTTTGTGGTGAAAAACAATCACAATCACAAAAAAACTCTAAAGTTGTTTCCCCCAAGCTACTTGCTTCTGTAACAGCAATCTCTGTGTGATGCCACTTCTTATTATTGCTTATTATTGCTCAGACTCTATGATCTCTCAACTATACTTTCTCTGAAACAATCTATTTCCCAATTTTTTGGTTTCTGAAATTCTTCTTAAAGGTACAATTTCTTCTGAGATAAATCATCTCCTCATATGGAATATTATTGACCACATGTGATGGACAGGATGTGTCAATAATATCAAATTACCCGACTTCTTGCCTGTAAGGCATAGACAATACCTGACCATTCCTCCCATGTAGCTCTACCAAAAATACAATTTATTTGTCACCATAGACATGGGGAAATCTAAGGTTCGTGTACAGATACGTCACAAGTCGGTAAGGGGTTAACAGCTCCTGACTCCCGATATTTATCAAGAGCAGGTGTTCTGGACACGATGGAATAAAATCTAGATTGCATGTCACACACCAGATCTCTAGCACATAAAGAATTGACTTCATCCTGAAAACTGTTGAAATGTTTGTTTGCTGTCAATAAACCAATCACATCATTACCACATCATAAGCCACATCATTACCCTCTATTTCACCCGTTACAAAAAAATTTCTTACAGTAATTTTAAGTCTATGAAGCCTCCGGGTCTATATATGTGCCACTGAAAGATTTGGACTTCTAGAAGGGATATCATTCAGAATTAGTCAATGATATTCCTTAAACTTACTTAAGGGTCATTTAACACCAGGATGAAGGATTGTAAAGCAAGTATACTGACATGGTGTGTGCTCCCTCTTCTTGAAGCTTGCTATGCCCCTGTTTTTAGGGAAAAAAAAGGCTGTAAAAATTATGCAATGAGCCTGAGGTGCTCCATGCTCCATAGATGTTAGTGGAGCCTTGGGCAGATCCTGCCAGAGGGGGCAAACACCTGGAAGTGTATTTGGTTTACAATCCTTCATCCTGGTGAGAGATTGCCTTTAATAATATCAGTAGGTATTGTGACTGAACAGAATGTTTACAAAAGCAATTAGAAATAAAGTATATATATGATCAATTCAACAGGCATAAGCTCCATTATTTCTAGACTTCAGCATATTTATGTACTACACTGATACCAATCTGAAAACTGTATGTTAGATACTCACAAGCAGACTAGATATCAAACTTTTTGCAAGCTTTCAACAAACAATATGTATACCATTGTGGTTATCTAAACTGAAGTGTGTCACAAAATTCTAAGTTATCACAATCTGTCCATAAACTTACTCATTGGATTCTAGTTGTGTTAAAATGCTCTTTGGATTTTTGTATACATGGGAAAAATTTGCTAAAATAATAATGTGATCCATTAACCATTATATGGACTATGGAGTAAATGTTGATATAATGTGAATAGAAAGTATATTTGTATAAATGGACAATTATGAAATATATTGCAATCAATTTCATAAAGTGGGTAATGTAATCCATTACAGTTGTCCTAGACAAGACAAGCAGATGTGCACTCACCTGAGAAAGAAGAAGTACGAGTTCCCTTCCACGACAGAGTAGGAGTGACAGTCAAAGTATCCCAAGCCTGTGATGTTCAGTCTGGACCCTGTAGGTACTTCAAGCATACTGCCCCAAGCCTGATCACAGAGTAACTCTATCTCAGCGGCATAGAAGAAGGTGCTGTCCCCTGCCTCATGCTGCCAGGGCAAGTAGTTGTAAATGGTGCTGAATATGCTGCTGTGTGTCTCCTCGTGGACTGCCAGCACCTTGGCATAGACAATTATTTGGGCCAGCTCTGCTCTGCACCCCTCACTTAGATGTCTCCATTCAGAGGAGAGCTGACAACCCAGAGCTGCACTCCATACAAACAAAACAGTGACCACAAAGTGAAGCATTATAGATCGATCCAGGAGCACTGCACAGTTTGGAGAAATGACTACCTTTTAATCCAGAAGTTTATGCAGAGCTGTCATATTCCAGTGTGCTGGGCATTGCCTGTATTCCTGCTCATCTCTTCCGTGGTCATAATGTTATGCAGTGGCTCAACAAACAGGACCTCCAGGAGAGGAAACTTCCTGGCTCAGCACTGGTTAAGATACACAGAGCACATGCATAAAGAGGACTCAAGTGCTGCTCACCACTCCCCCTGCCTTGTTACAGCAGGCAGGACACACTCCAGGAGGAGGAACTGTTCTCCAACGTTTCCACTAAATAAATATTTATATGCAGTTAATATATAGTTATTATTGAATTATTATTTCTCATGATCCTAAAAAACATCATTATTGGTTAAGGTGGGTGGCAAGCAGGGGCGGATTAAAACTGCCATGGGTCCTGCACTGTGTGAATATTATAGCCCCTACAAGTCTGGAATTTAATTCCTACATATGGTACTAGAATCAGCTTCTTGGGGAATGGAAGGTGTACCCATCTGTTTGCTTTAACCCCTTAACGCCGAAGCCACTTTTCACCTTCCTGACACGGCCCTTTTTTCAAATCTGCCCTGTGTACTACAGTGGTTATAACTTCGGAACGCTTTACAATACCAAGTGATTTTAAAAATTGTTTTCTCGTGACACTTTGTACTTCATGTTAGTGTGAAAATTTTGGTGTGTATGTTTTGCATTCATTTATGAGAAAATCAGATATTTGGTGAAAATTTGGGAAAATTCTTGATTTTCGAACTTCAAAATTTCTACTTTTTCCATACATAGTATAAACGCAAAAAAACTGTAATAACTAACATTCACGAATGTCTATTTTATGTGTGTATGTTTTTTATGATACTCTTATTTTTGTAGGATGTAGGGCCTTTGAACGTTAGGTGCATTTTTCACATTTTCATAAAATGCAAAATCCTGCTATTGAGGGACCTGCTCGGTTTCAATCACTTTGAGAGGCCTAAATAAAAGTAATACCCCATAAATTACCCCATATAGAAACTTCACCCCTCAACGTACGTAAAACAACTTTTAGAAGTTTGTTAACCCTTTAATTGTTTTACAGGGGTTAAAACAAAATAGATGCAATTTGAAAGTAAATTTTTTTTGGCTAAATGAATGTGTTTTTCAAAAATGTACAAATTCTCATGGATAAAATACAAAACGCTCCACAAATTTGATAACCCAATCCCTCCTGCGTATAACAATAACCATATTTGGTGGTAACCTGCTGTATGGGCACAGCCAGGGCATGAGGGAAACTGCGCCATTCAGAGCAGATTATGCATTGTCACTTTTTATTGGCTACTTATGAATGACATATAGGGCTTATTTTTGCGACTGAGATGCACTTTACAAATACTTCATTTTAGGGGGTCTTTAGCTTATTGATGATATTTTATTAACTCTTGAATGTATGAGTGAAAAGAAAATTGTCAATTTTGGTTTACTTTCTTTTCGTATTTTTTTGGGGGCGTACACCGTACACTAAAACGCTATTTATCTTTATTCTACAGATCACTACGATTACGGTGATACCTCATTTATATATTTTTCCTTTATTTTTACAATTTTACTGGATAAAACTATATATAGAGATATCTCATTTGTTTTTGCATGGCCATCTTTTCGGAGACGTAACTTAAATATTTTTGGTTGACAGATCTAGTTTAGGGCTTATTTTTTATGTGTTGAGTTGTCCTTTCAATTGGTACCATTTTGGCACACAACTTTTTTTTAACACTTTTTAGAACATTTTTGTCAGGGGTTAACTCTCCGATCGCGGGTGTTATAGGCAGGTGTCGGCTATAATATATAGCTGACACCCGCAGCTTCTGGTGCCGGCTCCGTTCAGGAGCCGGTGCCAGAAGCATGACGTAATAGTACTGCATTTTGCGGGAACGCACCTCCCGCGATGCAGTACTATTACATCAAATGTCGGGAAGGGGTTAAGTAAGTGGTTTCAGGACATTTGGAGGACCGTCAACGGTACTGAAATGTCTATTGGTCCATTTTTAACCATGGAAATGAGAACTGAACAAGTGCTGTATTATGATCATCTGCCTCTCAAATTAAAAATATATATGCAAGCAAAACTATGCTATTCCCTATTAAAAGGAAAGCATCACTACTTATCTTTTTTGCTCATTAAAACACCATCTACTTTTATTTCTTCTTTTATTCTCTTTCCACGATTAAAGGGTTGTCCTCTTGCCTGAGATTCTGTTAAAGAGTTTCTACCATCTTCTATCATCTCCGAAATAAAAACATGCTATTGTAGGTTACTAACACCTGCAGAGACACTTTTTATTTCCAAGCTGTCATTTTAGTGAAAATTTCATTTTATCTTTAAAATTCTGCTAGCTTTATTGGAGAGTTCTGATTTAGCTAGTAGTTTAACACTGCTAAAAATGCGGTAGCACTAGGAGCTGCTTACTTTAATAAGGGTCCTTCCTTTTTTTAGGGTGACAGGTTTTCTTTAAATACCTATGCAAGCGGTTTGCACTTAAAAGAAGTCAGACGGAAAACTAGTACAAGGGCCTTAGTAAATGTGCCCCATAATGTTATAAGTACATAATCTAACCTGGCCTCAGGATATGATTCCCCTTCTCCTAGCTCTGTATATATCCGGCAAGCATCTCTGTTAGCTTTTGTGCACGTGCCAATGCCATTTGCTCAGGGCTTCAGTAGCTCTGATGCGCATGCGCCAGCATCCTAGTGCCAGAAGCACACGTCAATGCTAATGACGCTTGCAGATTTCTGCTCTAAGGAGGCTGACACATGGGTAGACGCCCTCCTGAAGGCAAGCGAAGTGGGAATGATGCAGACATATACATATACAACAGTTAAAATAGGAATTTCAGGAGCCAAAGGGAGGAGGAGGCCAATCACGCCTGAGAGAGAGCGTGACTAGATACTGTTCATCACTGCCCACTGTGACTACTTAGGGCTAATGTGCATACCATGATTAGATTATGTTTTTGCTTTGAGGGTTGGTATAGTTTGCTCAAATGGTGGCGCAGGTACCCTTCAAATTTCCCACTGTGGCCCGGAATCACTGAGAAATGAATACATTTCGAATGTGCTGGTTCTTCCTAAAAGAGTATTTCAATTAGTCTTTTCTTAGACTAATAAAGTCCTAAGCAGAAAAACTGTACTTTGTGACATCTATATGACATATAAACTACGTATAAAAGTGGCTGCTTCATTTTGAATTCCATGACTACTTCATTCTCACGCAGTGCTGGCACTGACTGGCAATTTTGTGGAACCCCCCTTCCACACTCACATTATTATACTATTATACTACGAAGCCTCTCACTAAATCAGCTAAATCAATTTCCTACACTATTAAAAGCAAAATTTTAGTACTGCGCCAACCGGGGAAGATGATATACAACTGTGCATACGATGTCGGACTAGTGCCTAACCAACACATATCGTCGTACAAAGTAAAACCTACCTAGGCACCTAAAGCAATAGCGATAACAACACAAATGAGCGGTGCAGTGTAATGGTGTACGTAGGTAATGATTGTGGTACCTTCATGTGGTTGCTGTCGCCTATCGGATTGGATGTCGGGAGAAACTGTCTGTAGGCACTGTAGTATCGCAGAGTCCGTAGCTGTGTCACCCCTAGGTATTTGGGTGGTTTAAGTAAAAAACTGAACAATGTTGACTGCGTCAGGGTGGAGCCCCGGCCGGCGGCTACACATCCAGATCACAGTTCCGGTGAGATCCGTACGTGACGTCACTAGATTACGGTAAGTCCGAAAGGAAAAAAAATCCGCCAACGCGTTTCTGAGACCACTACTGTCTCCTTCGTCAGGGCTGTCCATCACTGTGTGAGCAGTCTCTTTTATACTACTGCCGAATCAAATTAGTGGATCAGGTAGCGTAATTATTTGACCTTATTTTAATATATCAGCTAAAAAATTTTAACTTTATTAAGTTTAATTAAATATACTATTAAAAATAAATTGCATAAAATTAAATAATTTTAAATAATTTTTTTTTTTTTTTTTTTTAAATAATTTTTTAACAATGTAAAATATATGTAAAAAGTATGTTTAGGGACGGGGACTATGGTAAAAGTATATTTAGGTATTATTATCATATTTGCGCATTGTCATTATTCCGATGTACAGAATTTTATCTCCTTGTTACTCAAATGCAAATAGCTCTATCTCCCTATTGAGTCCCGCTGGAGCTAGTGTGTTAAGCAGAAAGATCCATTTACTCTCTGAGCGTGACATTTGGGAGATGTAGTCTCCGCCCCTCCAGTTTCGCTGGACTTTTTCTATAGCGAAAAATTGTGTTTTATCAAATTGTCCCTGATGGAACTTTTTGTAATGGTCTGATAACGGGTGTTCCTCAACTTGCTTCTCAATATTCCTTCTATGTTCATTGATGCGGTCTTTTAGCATTCTTTTTGTTCGACCAATATATAGTTTATTGCAGGGGCATATAATACAATATATAACTCCCTTTGTTCGACACGTTAACTGACTTTTAATTTTATACTTGTCCATGCAGTCACTGGGGCCAAATGTTCTAATAGTTTTTTTATTAATATTATTACTTTTGATCGACCTACACGCCATACACTGTTTGCACGGAAAGAAGCCATTATTTTGTAGGAAGTTTTTTTCCGTAGATGTCACGGAGTTTTTTTCAGCCTTAACAGTCGGGGCTACCAGGCCTCCAATGTTTTTAGCTTTTTTGAAAATAAATTTTGGCCTCTTTGATAGGTATTGGCCTATTATTTTGTCCTGGGACAGAATATTCCAATGGCGAGTTATGATATTTCTGAAGATTTTATGGTCCTGTGTGTACTGAGTTATAATGGGTACATCTATCTGATTCTTTTCCATTGTTTCATTTATATTTGTACTGTTTTCTTTTGTTATTTCCCTATCTTTCAATAGCTCAGTTCTGCATATGTTTGTAACAAATTCTTCAGTGTTCTTGAGGGGAATTTCATTGTATCCTTTATTGATGAACTTTTGTTGTAGCTTTATTGCTTCCTCTTTAAATATTTCTGAATCTGTACAGTTTCTGCGATGACGCAGAAACTGACTTTTTGGTATGGCATCTAGCCAAATTGGAAGATGACAGCTAGTTTTTTGGATGAAGCTGTTACTGTCTGTGGGCTTATTATACGTCCTGGTTTTGATCGTCTCATTTTCAATATAGATGGTTATATCAAGAAAATTGATGGATTTTCGGCTGATAGTGGGCGTGAATTCCAGGAAATATTCATTTTTGTTTAAACTACTGAGGAACTCCAGGAGTGATTTCTCTCCCCCCGACCACACAAACACAACGTCATCAATAAATCTGCGCCAGAGGACCAGATTCGCAGCAAGTTCGCCCGTGGGGAAAATGTGAGTGTCCTCCCATCTTCCCACGTATAAATTGGCATAACTTGGTGCGAATCTGGTCCCCATGGCTGTACCCCAGGTCTGCAAATAAAATGAATCCTCATATTTAAAATAATTGTGATTAAGAATGAATTTTATGCATTCCCCTATGTAATCAATTTGTGATTCCGGCATAAATCCGGATTTTTTTAAAAAATAATTTACAGCCTCACATCCTCTATTGTGTTCTATCACAGTATATAGTGATGTGACGTTCAAAGTTCCAATTATAAAATGTGGTTCCCACTTGATAGTATTTAGGATTTGTAGAACATGTGTCGTGTCCTTCAAGTGAGCAGGCAGTCGTTGAACATAAGGTTGTAATAGATGATCGATGTATTCTGATAGATTGGACGTTAAACATCCAATACCCGATATTATCGGTCGGCCAGGAGGGGCTGTTTCCGATTTGTGTATCTTAGGAGTATGATACATGACGGAAATTCTAGGGGCCGGGATGTTGATATATCATATATGTTGTATATCATCTTAAACACGGTTGGCGCAGGTACTAAAATTTTGCTTTTAATATTATTAACGGTCCCTTATTCTAAGTGACCAGTGTTATAGGTCGAGTGCAGGTCACGATCTATTGATACCAGCGACAACCACTCCCACACAATCAAGCGCCAAATCCGATTTTCTTCTTTGTAATACCAATTTCCTACACTATACTGAAGGGACACAGCCACGTCAAAACTGTTCTGTCTGCTGTTGGGAATCTTATCTGTGGGAATCTGGAATAGATATACTGATTTGGCTTTAGTCCCACATCATGTCATTAGGCTTCCTGAAAGTCATTCTTGATGGAAAGAGGGCCACCTTGAAAGGTAAAAAAAGAGAGATTGTTTTCCTTGTCCCATCCTGGAAAACAAATTTGCATACTACACTACATCACATTCATAAGCTTAAGACTAAAACTAACAAAGGCTATCAGGATATTTGGGTTTTCCCAACGGTCTAGAGGTTTTTTTTAAAATCTAAAGGGGTTTTTTTCTGAATAAAAAGAAACACAACAAAACATGTAACATATAAACTAAAACATAATTAATCATATTACATAGTAATTTTTTAGGGTGTGTGGCGGCACTTTGAATAATTGTTGGTGCTGTCAGATTAGGGTTTCCGACCTCAGTTACAGTAACTAAAATTGTAATCCAAACACTCTTTTTAGATACAGAAATTTTTTAATTATTAAAATAAAGATAGCACAATTCATGAAAATAATTTTAGCCACAGGAGGGCCTTTGTCAAACACAAGCTGTATTGTGGAAGCAGGTTTCAGGTAGATAAGGAGCACCAGGTATGGACATTACTGTATCAGAAGCATATGTGCTGACATTTAAGACCTTAATGTCCACTGTATCAACTTTTTACAGAGGTCAGTAAGGGTACTTCTTCTGATGAAACCCCTTTCAGAAGAAGTTTGCAGGACCTAGTGTCCTGCTTGTTCTGGCGCCGATGTGTGTTATCAGCACAGCCCAGGCAGTGATACCTGGAATGGAAAAGGCATGATCCCATGTTTAACTCCTTAGACACTGTTGTAAAACATGGACTGTTGTGTCTAGGCAGGTTGAGAGGGAGCTGGCTAGCCATGGATGAGCAGCCTCACATTCCCGAGTCCATCCTAACTATCATGAAGAATCTACAGCTGCACACACATCTCTGTATTTGAAGCCTCATAGAGAATCACTGGGAGCGGGAGGGAGGGTTAGTGAAGGCAGCAGTACCTCAGAGCTGCCTGCAATGTGTCAAACTACAAGGGTTCTACCCAACACCTCACTAACACAGCTCTGCTGCAGCAATAGAGACACTGTACTGCCATCCAAAGGATTAATGTGAAAAATTATACAGCCGGTGTCTTAAGAGACCATGTCAGTATGAGATATACCATATCCGAGGCTGCTGCACTTTTACCATCCGCACTTCCGCCCAGATCTGCCTTCTGCTTATCCTCTGTTTTTAGAACCGTCCACTATGGTGTCCTTAATAACGGGCTGGATCCCACATCTAGGAATACTGAGACTCCCCCATGCCCCCTCTCCCGGCTATCCCCTGAACGGATTCCCTCTAAACCCCCCTAATGGCAGCCCTGTTTGCATCCGATCAGAATATAACATAATCTGCAAATCATATTCATGATTTTGCTGCTAAATCTTATAGAGCTCAAGCATCTCAGGTGCTGGGTAATGCTTAGGAAATGTACAGTATATTTTGTAAAAATCAATTTTTGATATGGTTATTCATGGGAGTAAAAAAGTGAATTAAATAGTTCCTTGAGTTTAATCTAATCCTAAAATTAAGCAAATCACTAAAATTGCAAATATTTTAGCAATTTTCTGTATTTTTGTAAAAACTTTAGACATACACCGCTTTGCGGCGGGCCAGGTGCCACTTAGACTCCGGTCCCAGGTCGGCTAGTAACATCTCCCACGGTGGTCCAGAGGGTCCACAGACTCCCAGCCCTGACAAGAAACAAGTAGTTTTGGCATATAAAATTGCTGGGAGTTAATGCCCTGTGGTAATGAACACTGAATCTGGGTGGTAAAGGAGGCCTCAGTAGTGCAAACGAGGCCACCTCTGCCAGAGCAGTCATAACCAGACAAGGACGGACACCATATTTCTAAGGGAAAACATGGCTACATTTTTGGGAAATTATCTTCACAAAAATACATTTTTGTGATTTTGTAAATGAAGAAATGTATATATATATAGAAGATGAATTTAATTAAATGTGAATGTTCAGATAGAAATACCACTTTAATACTGATGGAGCTGTATCTTTTTGCCTAAGCGATGTACAACAATGTGTCAAGTAAACAGAATTGTATAGAAAGAATTACAATCTCAGTTCCCATTGGCACACATCTACACATTTAAATCTACATTATTTGATCACTGAAATCTCTAATGCCCTTGAGCATTGATTAGAGTTGGACAGTTCAACAAAGGTTCATTATTCAGCCTGACATCACAAATACTGCTTTTGTAATGAATGCCAAGTTGGTATGGCAATTTGGCTGCCAAGACAATGGGCGTAAAAGTCTTTAAACTTCTCACAAACAAATCTTCTTTAAACAAATCAATATAGCCCAGAAAGAAAATTGGAGCCTAGCATGTATCCTATTTTATGTTCTACTTTATATAAATGCTGAGTGAAACCCAAAACTACTAAAGAATCCTCTTTACTTTGCTAGGAGAAAAAGTGGCACAAAAAATTGGCAGTATGTGATTTGCATTAAAGCACATCTACCACCACATTTAGGGGTAGTAGACTTCCCCAAATGTTTGCATGTTACCTTAAGGGTGACGAGGGACTGCTACTGGCATGCTCTGGGCCGTGTTGTATGCAGAAATATTTACTTATAAACTTTATGTAAATGAGCCGGAGGCGGTCCCTTGGCTACGCAAACGGCTCCTGGTTCCATCGAAAACCTAATATATGCATGCCTTATTTGTGTTACATGGAAGCCAGCTGTGCCACAAAAGGGCCCTGTGTGACAAAATAGAAGAGCAGAGACTTCTTAAATATCTGTGCAAGCCGTTTAAGCCTAGAAGAACGTGCACAGTCTGACAAAACTGTGGCGCAAAGCCCTTAGTAAATGTGCCCCTATGTGCTTAATGTATGTTTTTTTGACTACATAGTTTTGCACTCCCCTGGGATTTATATAAAATGAAATATGATTGCATACAATCCCTTTAAGTGAATAATGTAATTTGTTTATGTTCTTGTTTATCTGAGGTTGTATCTTTCTAAATTTCAGACTGTCTAAGGCCTCATTCACACAGCCGTTACGGGGGCAGTGATCTGATCGCATGAGTTGCAGCCAGATCATGGTCCCCATAGACCTCTATGGCTCCCAATCACAATACAGTGAGCACACAATGCATTGTCACTCGTCTTCCTATGGAGAGGAGAGGGGAAGAGTGCTCACCCTCTCTCCCCCCTCCTTTTCCTGTGCTCGCCTGGGATCCAGTCCAGACGAGCACAAGGACGTCTGAATGACCCCTAAGCCGGTGAATCTTTTACAGTGCGAGTTTCCAAACTGAAAACCAAAATCCACTTATTTATGGTAAAGTGCCAAAACAGCAATTTAAGCATAGAAATTTTTGTTCCCTGCTCTGCCACAGTTTTGTATTGTATTCTGAGGTCACCAATATCAATAAAATAAGCAATTAAAATTTGAATTATCTTTGTAGGTTCCCTCCAGGAGGGATTTAGGCAGAGCAGGAGTCCCAATAGGTCAGACGATAATCTAATCCTATCCTCACCTTTTCATTCCTATTGCAGTCCAAGGCAGCCCAGGATGTGTTGCTTTAAAATGGTACCAAGCATGTCCTGGGCTCAGGCCCGGCACCAGCACCCGGGCAAGTGCCGGGGCCCCGGGGTACTGGAGGGGCCCACTCGGGCCCCCGGATCAATTGTACCAGTGTCGCTATAAGACACTGGTATAATTGATCACCATCCGGATCGATCACTTTTCTGCCTCTATGCTGCGCTGGTCGGGAGCACAGCATAGAGGCAGAATCTAAAACTCACCTGTCCCGGTTCCCACGATGTGGCGCTCCGCAGGGTATGCGACGGCTCTGAAGCCGGCGCACATGATGACGTCATCGGATCATGTGTGCCGGCTTCAGAGCCGGCGCGTACGGGAGGCCCAGGCCGAAGACAGCTGCAGGCGCTGCTCCGGGGGAACCAGGAAAGGTGAATTCTTTTTTTCTTTTCCCGGAGGGAGGTCAGTGTGTCCGCAGGGGGTGGGGGAGATGGAGGGAGGGGGTCATCGTGTCCGCAGGGGGAGGAGGTCAGTGTGTATACAGGGGGAGGAGGGGGTGTTAGTGTGTCAGCAGGGGGAGGGGGGGTGTTAGTGTGTCTGCAGGGAGAGGGGGTCAGTGTGTCCGCAGGGGAGGGTTCAGTGTGTCCACAGGGGAGGGGGGGAGGTCATTGTGTCAGCAGGGGGAGTTAAGTGTGTCCGCAGGGGAGGGGGGGTCAGTGTGTCCGCAGGGGGAGGGGGGGTTCAGTGTGTCTGCAGGGGAGGGGGGGGGGGTAGGGTGGGCCGCGGGGGGAAGGGGGGGGGTCGGGGTGTGCGGCGGGGGGGGGGGGGGGGCTGAGGGGGCCGGGGGGGGGGGGGGGGGCAGTGTGGCCACTGGAGGGCAGCCCACGGAGGGCCCACTAAGGCTCTGTCGCCCAGGGGCCCACTAAAACCTGGAGCCAGCCCTGCCTGGGAATGAAGGAGGATGCCTTGTGTCCTGTCTGGCAAACTCTCTGTTTGGGTAAGGGCCTGAGTGCCCACTTACTGGGCTGTGCTATAGGTTTGTCATCACTGTTCTAAGGATTAGATAACTTCTCTAATATATCCTGATGTATAACATTGAATTAAAAGAAATAACCCAAATACCAGTCCAATCATCTACTGACCTTAGGCTGTGACAGTTTTACACAACAATGCCTCCCAAGCATATCTGCAGAGATTATGGGGCACATTTACTAAGGGTCCACGGGCCGCATTTTTGTTGGGTTTTCTGACTTTTTCCTTTTTGCGCCGCATTTAACTTGGGTTTTTGGCGCACGCAATCAGATTTTGCCGCATTCGCGCCGACTTTCATGCGACACAAATTAGGGGCAACCCGACTGATTCGGACTAAGCAGGGGATTTAACATTCAAAATTACATGCACCGGGAAGAAGATGGTGAACTCTGGCGGACCTGAGTGGGGAAGCGACACATGCAGGAAATTGGACACACGATCTTAGTGAATTGTGTCAGCTCCGAATCCTCGTCTTAAAACGCACCTCGGGCGTTATGTTATGTCTCATAACAGAGTGAATAAGATTATAAACCCTTATCCAAGTGTTTAGCTTGTGATGGATATCATATTTCACTCCAGACGCCATCTTGCTCACTTAGACGCCATCTTGTACACTGTCATCCAATTCATGATTCAGCAGCCATCTTGTGTAAAAAAAAACATGTGGGATTCCCCTAGTTTTCCTTCTTCAGCCAGATACAACCAGCAGCAGCCTGGCAGTGCCAGGGCAGCATGAGCCACTGTTATTGGCCCTTCCTGGCCTAGCAAAACCAGCCTGCTGCTGTCTGATGGCCAGACCGTCAGTGTAGATGGTCTGTTCCTGCGGGTACCCAGCTCTTTCCGACAACCTTGGTGGTGGTGGGTGCAGGGGTAATTGTTTGGAGGTTGGTGCTAGCACTAAGCTCCAGTCTTAGTAATGGTCGCTGTCTATAAGATAGCAAATTGTCACGTGTGCCCCTGCGATCCACATCTCGGATTGCAGGCGCACCCATGCTTCTCTCTGTGGCAGTGTCCCGGACCAAGCTCACTTACCTCTCCCCGTTCCTGCTCCCGTCCCGGCTACCCAGTGCATGCATCTCCACACCCTAGGGCGCGTGCGCGCTGACACTCACAAATTTAAAGGGTCAGTGCGCCGCTGATTGCCGCTGGCCACTTCCCGAGTTTCCGTAAAGGCCGGCTTCTCCCAGCATTCCCCGCCGGATCTCTGAGCTATATGCCATCGAGACAGCTTCCCTCTGTGATTGTTTCCTTTGTATTGAACTCCTGTTGTGACCCTGGACCTGTTCTTGACTCTGCTCTTTCACTGCCAGCCTTGACCTCTTGCTCCATCACTGACCTAGAACCGTTGCCGCCTGCATAAACCGACTGCCTGTCCCCGACCACGAGATTGCCTGCCGTATGTATACATCGACGTTAGCTGCCACCGCGGACAAGGCGCACCAACGGAACGACCTGGTGGTACCACCCTGCAGCAAGACCAACCTGCTTTGCGACGGGCTCTGGTAAAAACTGGGTGCCACTTAGATTCCAGTCCCAGGTATCATCGTCCGCAGTGGTCCAGGGGGTTCACTACCCCAGAAGCCAGACAGTAAGATCTGGCCATGGACCCCACCAAGGTGCCACTTCCAAAACTGGCTGATCTTACCACCGTTGTGGTCCAGTAGTCCCAGCAGATTGCTTCGCAAGGAGAACAGCTTGGACAAGTTACCACCATGCTGCAACAATTGATTGCCACTCAACATCAGCGTCCGGTTCCTTCGACTTTTCCTGCTTCCCCAGTTTGTCTACCTGCTGCGGAACCTCGTCTGAGACTCTCTATGCCTACCAAGTATGATGGGGACCCCAAGCTGTGCAGGGGCTTTATCACTCAGTGCTCCTTGCACATTGAACTTATGCCATCCTAGTTTGTCACTGAACGCTCCAAGGTGTCATTCATCGTCAGCCTCCTCTCCTGGAAAACCCTTGTCTGGATCTGGTCCGGTATCGCACTGAGGCTATTTCCCGGCAAGTTGGAGGCTGCAGTTCCATGCACCTGTCCTTAACTGGAAGAAAGGGGAAATTCTTTGTTAGGGTCCAGAGTGTCTGTCTCGCTGCATGGTGGTGCCTTTTCCAGTACCTGTCCTAGTCTCCTCTGTAGCTCCCAAGTCTCTGGAGGGCCTACCCACGTGTGACCGGGACTTTGACAATGTTTTTTCCAAAAAGCAATCAGAGACTTTGCCTCTGCACCGTCCCTGCGATTGCCCTGTGGATCATCTGCCGGGTGCCTCTCCTCCCCGGGGACGGGTGTATCTCTCTCTGTTCCCGAGACTGCTGTGATGTCGGAGTATATCCAAGAGAACCTGCAAAGAGGGTTTATTCATAAGTCCTCCTTTCCCGCTGGTGCTGGCTTCTTTTTTAGTGACCAAGAAGGATGGGTCACTCCGTCCTTGCATCGACTATCGCGGGCTTAACAAGGTCACGGTTAAGAACCGCTATCCACTGCCGTTGATCACGGAGCTCTTTGACCGCTTGTGCAGATCCAAGGTCTTCTCCAAGCTGGGCCTTCGTGCGGCCTACAACCTCATTCGGATCCGCAAGGGGGCCATTTCAAGTACCTGGTGATGCCATTTGGATTGTGTCAATGAAAACTTCAGAGATCTGCTGTATACTTGTGTCGTAGTCTACCTAGGCAACATTTTGGTGTTCTCCTCAGACCTTGAGACACCACCAGTCCCACGTACAGCAAGTTCTTGGTGGCCTTCGGGCCAATCATCTTTACACCAAGCTCAAGAAATGTCAGTTTCACCAACGGAGCCTTTCTTTCCTCGGCTATATAATCTTCGATAGGTCTCCAGATGGATCCTGAACAGTCTGCAGTTCTACAGTGGCCACGTCCAGAAGGTCTACCTGCCACACAGAGGTTCCTGAGTTTTGCGAACTATTATTAGCAGTTTTATCCCGCATTTCTCCATTTTGGTGTCTCCCATCGTGGTGCTCACCAAGAAGGACACAATCCTCTGGTCCTTGAAACCCACCTTTGCCTCGGCTCCAGTTCTCACTAGGCTTGACACGGAGAAGACCTTTCATCTAGAGGTTGATGCATCCTCCGTAGGTGCTGTGGCAGTGCTCACCCAGAAAGGGCCTAAAGGCCGAACTCTCACTAGCGGCTTTTTCTCTAGGACTTTTTCCTCCGCAGAGAGGAATCGCTCCATAGAACTGCCCATCAAACTTGGTGTGGAAGAATGGCGATATCTACTGGAAGGAGCTCTCCATCCGGTCTGTGTATATACAGATCATGAAAATCTCCTGTATTTACAGACAGCCCAGCGTCTAAATCCCAGGCAAGCCTGTTGGTCGCTCTTCTTTTCACATTTTAACCTGTTGATCCACTTACGTCCTGCAGAGAAGAATATCAAGATGTATACCCATTGGAGAAGAGCCGATCCCTCGTCATATTATCTCTCTTGATCAACTGGTTGTTGTTGCTCCTGTGCATCTTTGGCAGCTTCCTCCCGGCAAGACGTATGTCCAACCTGCACTGCGGAAGAGGATTTTGTCTTGGGGACATTCTTCGTGTTTGGCTGGGCACCCTGGGGTGCAATGCTTCGTGGCCCTTATCTCCTACTACTACTGGTGGCCTGACCTGGTCTTAGATGTTTGGGATTTTGTGGGGTACTGCACTTCCTGTGCCCTTAATAAGCCTTCTCGCCTTAAACCGGCTGGCCTTTTGCTTCCGTTGCTGATACCCAGTCACCTGTGGTTGCACGTGGCTATGGTCTTTGTCACAGATCTTCCACCTTCCTCTGACAATACCGTCATCTGGGTGGTGACTGACCGGTTTTCCAAGATGTCCCATTTTGTTTCTCTCCCAGGTCTTTCGTCTGCTCCCCATCTTGCCAGTTTGTTCTTTCAACACATATTCCGGCTTCATGGACATCCTCAACACATCGTGTCTGATCGAGGGTTCCAGTTTGTGTCCAAGTTCTGGCAATCCCTGTGTAACCAGCTGCAAGTGAATATGGACATTTCTTCTGCTTACCAGTCAAATGGTCAAGTGGAAAGGGTGAATAAGACTTTGGTCAGTTATCTCTGTCTTTTGTCTGCCCGTCAAGATGACTGGTCCTATCTGCTACCATGGGCTGAGTTCTCCTATAACTCCCTGGACTCTGAGTCTGGTGGCGTAGCTCCTTTCTTTGTTGTCTATGGACAAATTCCTTGCCCTCCTCTTCCTCTGTCCATTCCCTCGGATGTTCCTGCGGTAGAGGAACTGGTACAGGACCTCTAGTCAATTTGGGAGCAGACTCGTTAATCTCTCCTGCTCGCCAAGACCCAGACTGATTGTAAAACGTAGGACTCCTCCTGTCTTCCCTCCAGATGACAAGGTGTGGTTATCTTCCAGATACGTCCGGCTGAAGATTCCTAGCTACAAGCTTGGTCCTTGCTTTCTTGGTCATTTTGAGGTGATAAAATGCATAAATCCTGTGCCGTATAAGCTCCGCCTTCCTCCCACTATGCGCATCCCGAACTTCTTCCATCTCCCTCCTGAAACCTGTCATCTTCAACCGCTTTTCTTAGCAACCTCCTCCTCCTGTTCCAGAGGCTGACTCCGCTGACCTATATGAGGTTAAAGAGGTACTGGACATGAAGACAGTGAGAAGCGGTTCTACTTGTTGACTGGAAGGGGTTCGGGCCGAGGAGAGGTCCTGGGAGCCTGAGGAGCATAGCCTCCTGCAAAGGTTTCTCCCGACCAAAAAGAGGGGGAGAGCGAAGGGGGTACTGTCACGGATGCCCCTGCGATCCACATCTCGAATCACAGGAGCACCCGTGCCCTTCTCTGTGGTGGCGTCCGGGCCTCACTTACCACTCCATGTTTCTGCTCCCGTCCCGGCTGCCCAGCTACACGTTCCTAGTCCCTAGGGCGCCGGCACTCGCAGATTTGAAGGGCCAGCGTGCCGCTGATTGGCGCTGGCCACTTCAAGAGTTTACAAAAAGGCCGGCTTCTCCCAGCATTCCCTGCTGGATCTTTGAGCTATATGCCATCAAGAAAGCTTCCCTCTGTGATTGTTTCCTGTGTGTTGACCTCCTGTTGTGACCCCGGACCTGTTCTTGACTCTGCTCCTTTGCTGCCAGCCCTGAACTCTTGCTCTGTCCCTGACCTAAAACCGTTGTCGCCTGCATTGACCTACTGCCTGTCCTCGACCACGAGATTGCCTGCCGTTTGTGTACTTCGACCTTCTCTGCCACCGCGGACATGTCGAGGTGGCACCACGCCACAACAAGACCAACATGCTTTATGGCAGGCTCTGGTGTAAACTGGGTGCCACTTGGATTCCGGTCCCAGGTGTCGGCTTGTGTCATCTTCCGCAGTGGTCCAGGGGGTTCACTACCCCAGATTCCTGACACGGATATTACTAAGCCTTTAATGGTGTTTAGCATTGTTTACATGCAAAACACTGGGTGTTTGCTACTGATCATATGCGTTTCAGTGGAAGTGCATAATAGATCTGGACAAGCTTTCTCCTGGAACGTAAAGGGGTTGTCCGGTAATATTTAAAAATTGTGTAAATGCATAATTTTTACTATAAGGGACATCTACCAGATTTACTGATGGTAGACTGTCCAAACTTACATTGTTCGTTGTTTAGCAAGAGGGTGGGCACATTTCAATTTTCGCCAGCACACAGCTGATTGGCACTGGCACTTCCAGGCTTCCCATAAAGACCAGCGGCTCCCATCACTCCCCGGCAGGATCTTTGAGCTATTCTGCGATAAGAGAAAGCTTCCCTGCGTGTTCCTGTTCCCTGCTTTTGTCCTTGTCATGTTCTGCCTCGATCTCCCATTGCTGACTGCGGACCTGGACTCTGACCTTTGCATCTCTGCCGCCTGCCCTGACAACCTGCCTGTACCTGACTACGAGCCTGTACTGTTACCTTAGCTATCACAGCAGGCTGGTTGCACCTGTGGATAGACCTGGTTGCATCCTGCCACAGCAAGTCCATCCCGCTTTGCAGTGGGCTCTGGTGAAGGTTCCAGTCCCAGGTGTCAGCTAGTACCATCTACCGGAGTGGTCCAGAGGGTTCCACTGACCACAAACCCTGACAGTAAGATCTGGCCATGGACCGCGCCAAGGTGCCACTTCAGATATGGTGATATTTCCACAGATGTTGCCCAGCAGATTGATTCACATGGAGAACTGCTTGGTCAAGGTTACACACACGCTGCCAACAGCTGCTTGCCTATGAGCACCAGAATCCGACTCCAGCGACTACTCTGCGGCTGTTGCTGTGGTCCTCCAGTCACTGTGGTTTGTCTACCTGAGCAGAACCAGGATCAGACTAGAACTTCCAAGCCGGACAGATGCGATCCAGTCATGGCTACCCATACTGCATTCCTGGCTGAATTCCAGTCCGTGTTCGAGGAACCCGCACAAGCCTCCTCAGCTGAAACTGCGCTGCTGAACTTGCGCCATATAGTTGAGTAAGCTGTCAAGTTCCGTATCCTGGCTTCCGAGCTCTCCTGGAGTGACAAGGCTCTGTCCACAGGTCAAAGACGCATTGGCCACTCATGACCTGCCGGCTACTCTGAGTGGTCTCATCACCCTGGCCACCCGGATAGACGTGCGGTTTATGGAGCATGCTGAAGAGTTGCGTCCAGAGCAACCACAGGCCTGGCTTCCATGTCTACCTCGCGTGCCTCCAGTTTCCCAAAAGCGGCTCTAGCCTCTGGACGCACAGTCTGCAGTGGAGAATATACTAGTCGACAGAGCTCAACGTCAAGGAACGTTCCAGACGTTGTCAGGAGAACCTCTGCTTGTACTGTGCCAGTCCCAAGCACTTCATTGGGGCTTGTCCTGTCCGTCCCCCAAGGTATGGGAGACACCAGCACCTAGGGCTCCTGGAAGAAGCATCCCTAGGTGTGAATACAGTTTCTACAAATTCCAACTTCCTCTATGTCTCCTCCTCTATGTCTCCCTCCTGAAGCCTGTTATTCTGAACTGCTTCTCTCAACCTCTTCCTCCTGAGGCTGACTCTACTTATGGAGGTGTTGGACATTAAGACCGTGAGGGGTAAAAGGTTTTTCCGTGTAAACTGACGGGTTCGTATCCTGAGGAAAGATCCTGGGAACCTGAAGAGAATATCTTGGATCGAAGCCTCCTCCAGAGGTTTCTTGGGACCAAGAAGAGGGGGAGGGGTGCCCCTCTCTGTGGCCCTGCGCTCCCCGGCATGAACTCACCTCTCCATGCTACTGCTCCCGTGCGTCCCCAATCCCTAGGGCCCGCGTGCACCGGCACTTGAAGATTTAAAGGGCCAGCGCTCTAAGTATACCTGCAAAATAAGTCCCCTAACATAAGGGAGATGTAGTGTTCTGTAACTTTGGCCTGAGAAAGTGACTCTGCTGAAGGTACCTGTATTACTCTAAAGAGGGTAACCCAAAGCGAGTCTGGATGTGCCTCTGCCTGCTGTTACACACAAAGAGAAGAAAGAAGAGGATCCGCGGGGAGTCAGAAGCTGAGTATTTAAGTTTATTTTATATGTTTTTTTATACACTCGTGTATATCCAGTTGAGGTTTTTCAGCAATTTTTTTTGTCCTGCAAAACTCGGCTTATACATGTGTATATACAGTATATAAATTAACTGCAGAGACTATTGGGGCGTGTACTAGCCCGTCCAGGCAAATAGTAGAACACACTAATTAATATATTTTTTTGTGACTCTTACATTCATAATGGCATCTCCATAGCAGTGGTCCACCTATCTCCTAGTTCAGTGATGGCAAACCTTTTAGACACGGAGTGCCCAAACTACAACCAAAACCCACATATTTTTCGCAAAGTGCCGATGCAACAATTTAAGCAGTAACTTATTACTCCCTGCACTGTCACATGTTTAAATTTTAAAGGCACCTGAAGACACCAATACAGGAGAAAGAAGGAGTAGAAGTTTGGATTATCATTGTAGCTTCCTTCTGGTGTCCTGTGCTGCCCGGGACTGCAAGAGGCCTTGAGTCCTGTCTGGCGAACTCTGCGTTGGGGTGATGGTGCAGGTGCCCATAGAGAGGGCTCTGAGTGCCACCTCGGGCACCCGTGCCATAGGTTCACCATCACTGTCCTAGTTAATCAATGTGATTAGCTAATATACATAATGCGCCTATTTTTAGAACAAAAAGCCAATTTAACAAACTTGTAAAATAATAGCTTTGGTAACCCCTTAATACGCAAGATGAAGGGTTTTGTCGCTCATTTCTCGCTCTCTACCTTCAAAAATCCATAACTTTTTTATTTATATGTGTACAGAGCTGTATGAGGGCTTATTTTGGGCGTAACAAATTTTACTTTCCCGTGATTTTATTTATAATTCCATGCCGTGTACTGGGAAGCAGGAAAAAAATTCCAAATTTGGAAAAATTGAAAAAAAACCGCATGTGTCATGTTCTTGTGGGCTCAGTTTTAACGACTTTCACTCTGCGCTCCAAATAACACCTCTACTTTATTACATTTTTAATACATTTTCAAAAAATTAAACAAATGTGTAAGAAAAAGAAAAAAAATGTGCAATCTTCTGGCTTTTTCATACTTTGGTTTACGGAGCTGTGTGATGTGTCATTTCTTGTGAAATGAGCGGGGGTTTTCATTGCTACCATTTTTCGGACTGTGCAACATTTTGATCACTTTTTATTACATTTTTTATGTCATGTAAAAGCTAATAACAGTGATTACTGAGGACAGTGGTGTGTGAACAATGGCACGGAGTGCCAGTGTGGCATCAGATCCCTCTTATGGGCACCTGCACCCATCACCCAACGCAGACTTCGCCAGACAGGACGCATGCCAGCTCTTGCAGTCCCGCGGCAGCACAAGACACCAGAAGGAAGCTACAATGATAATCCAAACTTCTACTCAGCTCTTTCCTGTATTGGTTCTTAGTTGCCTTTACATTTAAATGTGACAGTGAGGGTAGTAAAGTTTACGTGCTTCAATTGTTGCATCGCAATTTGCGAAAATTATGTGGGTTTTGTTGTGTTTGGGCACTGGTAGTCTAAAGTGTTTGCCATTCACTGAACTAGAGATAGGTGGACCACTGGCATGGGATGCCATTAATAGAATTATAGAGTACAACAAAAAATATATTAATTAGTGTGTTCACTATTTGCCTGGACGGGCTAGTACACTCCGCGCCAATGTCTGCTGCAAGTTAATTTATAATGTATACACAGTATAAGCCGAGTTTTGCAGGACAAACAAAATGGCTGAAAACTTAACTGGATATACACGATTGTATAAAAAAACATATAAAATAACTTAACATAAGCAGCTTCTGACTCCGGGGGATCTCTTCTTTCTTCTTTTGTGTGTGTACAGCGGACAAGGCACTCCAGACTCGCTTGGGTTACCTCTTTAGAGTAATACAGGGTACCTTCAGCAGAGTCCACTTGTCTCAGGCCAAAGTTACAGAACACTACATCTCCCTTATGTTAGGGGACTATTTTGCAGGTAACTTAGAGCGTGGCTCTTTAAATCTTCAGTGCCGGGCACGCGGGGGCCCTAGGCATTGGGAGCGCGCAATGCCAGAGCCGTGACGGGAGCAGTAGCATGAGAGGTGGTTTCAGCCGGGAGCGCAGGGCCACAGAGAGGGGCACCCTCCCCTCTTCTTGGTCAAGAACCTCTGGAGGAGGCTCGATCCAAGATATTCTCTCAGGTGCCCAGGATCTTTCTCAGGAACGAACCCGTCTTTACACGGAAAAACCTTTTTACCCCTCACGGTCTTAATGTCCAACACCTCCATAAGTAGAAGTCAGCATCAGGAGGAAGAGGTTGAGAGAAGCAGTTCAGAATAACAGCTTCAAGGAGGAGGGGAGACATAGAGGAGAGGGCATAAGAGGAAGTTTGAATTGTAGAAACTTATTCACATCTAGGATGCTTCTTCGAGAGCCCTAGGTGCTGTGTCGTCCCATACCTTGGGGGATCGACAGGACAGCCCCAATGAAGTGCTTGGGACTGGCACCCCAGTACCAAGCAGAGGTTATCCTGACAACGTTGGAACGTCCTTGAGTGTGACGCTGTCGCTAGGTATATTCTCCACTGCAGACTGTGCGTCCAGGAAGGCTAGAGCCGCTTTTGGGAAAAACTGGAGGCACGCGAGGAGGACATGGAAGCCAGGCCTGTGGTTGACTCTGGACGCAAACTCTCACTGCTCCATAAACCGCACGTCTATCCGGGTGGCCAGTGGTGAGAGACCACTCAAGATGCCGGCGGTCAGAGGGGCCAATTGCGTCTTTGCCTGTGGACAGAGCCTTGTCACTTCCGGAGAGCTCGGAAGCCAGGATACGGAACTTGACAGCTTACTCAACTATATGCGCAAGTTTCCAGCCACCCGCGCAGTTTCAGCTGAGGAGCTTGTGCGGGTTTCCTCGAACACGGACTGGAATTCAGCGGAAGCATCGAGTGGTAGCCATGAATGGATCGATCTGCCGGCTTGGAGGTTATCTGTCTGATCCCTGGTTCTTCTTTCAGGTAGACAAACCACAGTGATGGAAGGGACCACAGCAACAGCCGCAGTAGTAGTCGCTGGAATCGGATTCTGGTGCTCATAGGCAAGCAGCTGTTTGCAGCGTGGTGGTAACCTTGACCAACATCTCCATGTGAATCAATCTGCGGGCAACATCTGTGGAAAATTCACCATATCTGAAGTGGCCCTTGGCGCGGTCCATGGCCAGTCTTACTGTCAGGGTTTGTGTCAGTGGACCCTCTGGACCACGCGGTAGATGGTACTAGCGAAACCTGGGACTGAACCTTACCAGACCCACTGGCAAAGCGGGATGGGACTTGCTGTGGCAGGGGGAGGGGGGGTGGGAGTGCCAATTTGTGGGGCCATGTACCATAGAGTGTGACCATGTCTATCCACAGGTGCAACAGCCTGCTGTGATAGGCAAGGACAGACAGGCTCGTAGTCAGTGGTACAGGCAGGTTGTCAGGGCAGCGGCAGGCAGAGATGCAAAGGTCAGAGTCCAGGTCCGCAGTCAAGCAAATGGGGAGATCGGGAGACAGAACATGACAAGACAAAGCAGGGAACCAGGTAACCGCAGGGAAGCTGTATCTTATTTCGCGAATAGGCTCAAAGATCCTGCCGGGGAGTGAGTGGAGCAGCTGTTTATTGGGAAGCCGGGAAGTGCCAGCTGACAAATAGGTGTGTGCGCAAAATTGTGAAATGTGCCCACCCTCTTGCTAAAAACGAACCAATGTAGTTTGGACGTCTACTCATCAGTAGAATGGGTAGATGTCACTTATAGTAAAATTATGCATTTACACATTTTAAATCTTACCGGACAACCCCTTACGTTCCGGGAGAAAGCTTGTCCAGATCTATTATGCACTTCCACTGAAACGCCATATGATCAGTAGCAAACACCCAGTGTTTTTGCATGTAAACAATGTAACACCATTAAATGGCTTAGATATGCCGGTGTCAGGAATCGGGGGTCAGTGATACCCCCTGGCACACTGCGGAAGAGACACAGCGACACCTGGGACCGGAACGCAGTCGGCACCCCATTTACACCAGAGCATGCCATAAAGCATGTTGGTCTTGTTGTGGCTGGTGGACCACTACGACATGTCCGCGGTGGCAGAAGAGTCGAAGACACAAACGGCAGCAATCTCGGGTTCGAGGACAGGCAGTGGTCAATGCAGGCACGACAACGTTTTAGGTCAGGGACAGAGAAGAGTTAAGGGCTGGGCAGCAAAGGAGCAGAGTCAAGAACAGGTCCGGGGTCACAAACAGGTGAGGTCAACACACAGGAAACAAATCACAGAGTGAAGCCTTTCTTGATGGCATATGCTCAAAGCTCCAGCAGGGATGCTGGGGAGAAGCCGGCCTTTTGTAAAACTCTTGAGTGGCACAGCGCAAATCAGTCGGCACGTGGCCTTCAAATCTGCGGCGTGGCCTGCCGCCCTAGGGACTGGAACGTGAGCTGGGCCGCTCGGACGGGAGCCAAAAACATGGAGTGGTAAGTTAGGCCAGTGACGCCACCACAGAGAAGGGCCCCGGGTGCTCCTGTTGATTCGAGATGTGGATCGCAGGGGCGGCGTGCAGTACCCCTTCGCCCTCACCCTCTTTTTGGTCGGGAGAAACCTTGCTGGTGGCTATGATCCTCGGCTCCCAGGAACCTCTCCTCCGGCCCGAACCCCTTCAGTACAACAAGTAGAACCGGCTTCTCACTGTCTTCAGTCCATACCTCTTTAACCTCATATAGGTCAGCGGAGTCAGCCCTCTGGAACAACAGGAGGAGGAGGTTGCTAAAGGAAAAGCTGGTGGTTGAAGATGACAGGTTTCAGGAGGAGCTGAAGAAGTTCAGGATGCGCATAGTGGGAGGAAGGCGGAAGTATACGGCACAGGATTTATTCATTTTATCACCTCAAAATGACCAAGAAAGCAAGACAAGCTTGTAGCTAGAATCTTCAGGGCGTCGTATCTGGAAGATAACCACACCTTGTCATCTGGGTAGGTGTGGTTCAATCAGTCTGGGTCTTGGAGGGCAGGAGGGAGAGTAACGAGTCTGCCTCAAAATTGACTAGAGGGTGCCTGTACCAGTTCCTCTACGCAGGAACATACGAGGGAATGGAGAGGAAGAGGAGGCAAGGATGGTCCAAACAACAAAGAAAGAGCTATGACCCACCAGACTCAGAGTCAGGGGATTATAGGAGAACTCAGCCCATGGTAAGCAGTATAGGACAGTCATCTTGACGGGCAGACAAAAGACAAGATAATGACAAAAGGTCTTATTCACCTTTCCACTTGCCATTTGACTGTAACATAAATAATGTCAGATTTCCTTGCGCTGGTTACAAAGGGATTCCAGAACTGGACACAAAACTGGAACCCTCGATCGAGACACGATGTGTTGAGGCATGTCCTAAGCCGGAATTAGTTTGAAAGAACAACTGGCAAGATGGGCCAGCAGAACAAATACCTGGGAGAGAACCAAAATGGGAATCTTGGAAAAAAACAGTTCAGTTCACAACCCAGATGACGATATTGTCAGAGGAAGGTGGAGAGATCTGTGACAAGACCATAGACCACGTGCAACCACGGGACTGGTATCGCAGCACGGAAGCAAAAAGGCCATCCGGTTTAAGGCGAGAAGGCTTATTTAAGGGCACAAGGAGAGTGCAGTACCCCACAAAATCCAAAATCTAAGACCAGTCAGGCCACCAGTAGTAGTGAGATATAAGGGCCCACGAAGCATGCACCCCGGGTTGGCCCAGCCAACACGAAGAATGTCCCAAGACAAAATCGTCTTCCTCAGTGCAGGTTGGACAACGTCTTGCGGGAGAGACGTGCCAAAGATGCACAGGAGCAACAACAACCAGTTATCAGAGAGAGAATATGACGAGGGATGGCTCTGCCCAATGGGTATCATCTTGATATTCTCTCTGCAGGCGTAAGTGGAAGTCAACAGGTTAAATGTGAAAAAAGAGCTACCAACAGGCTTGCCTGGGATTTAGCGCTGGGCGTCTGTAAATACAGGAGGATTTTCATGATCTGTATATACACAGACGGATGGAGAGCTCTTCACAGTAGATATCGCCATTCTTTCCACACCAAGTTTGATGAGCAGTTCTATGGACGATTCCTATCTGCGGGAGGAAGAAAAAGTCCTAGGAAAAGCCGCTAGTGAGGAGTTCGGCCTTTAGGCCCTTGCTGGGTGAGCACTGCCACAGCCACCTACGGAGGAGCATCAACTCAGATGAAAAGGTCTTTCTCGTTGTCATGGCCTTAGTGAGAACTGGAGCCGACAAAGGGGGTGTCAAGGACCAGGGATTGTGTCCTCTTGGTGAGCACCACGATGGGAGACACCAAAATGGAGAATGCGGGATTTTTAAAACTGTAATATAGTTCGCAAAACTCAGGAACCTATGTGTTGGCAGGTAGACCTTCTGCACGTGGCAACTGTAGAAATGCAGGGACAGAATGGTCAGGATCCATTGGAAGAGACCTATCGAAGATTCTATAGCCGAGGAAAAAAGGCTCCGTTGGGTGAAACTGACATTTCTTGAGTTGGTGTGTAAAGATTGATGGCCAGAAAGGCCACCCAAAGAACTTGCTGGTACGTGGGACTGGTGGGTCTCAAGGTTCTGAGGAGGAGACACCAAATGTTTGCCTAGGTAGGCTACGACACAAGTACAAGCAGATCTCTGAATTTTCATGACCATCCAAATGGCATCACAGCCGGTACTTGAAATGGCCCCCTTGCGGAATCCAATGAGGTTGTATGGCCGCCCGACAGGCCCAGCTGCGAGAAGACCGGGAGCTGCACAAGCGGTCAAAGAGCTCCGTGATCAACGGCAGTGGTAGCGGTTCTTAACCGTGGACCTGTTTAAGCCCGCGATAGTCATTTCGCAAGGACGGAGAGGACCCTCCTTTTGGTCACTAAAAAAGAGCCAGCACCAGCGGAAAGGAAGGAGACTTATGAAATAACCCTCTTGGCGGTTCTCTTGGATATACTCCGACATCACAGCAGTCTCTCGGGGGGGAAACAGAGAGAGATACACCCGTCCCCGGGGAGGGAGGCAACCGGGCAGATGATCACAGGCAATCGCAGGGCGGTGCTGTTTGCAGAGGCAAAGTCTCTGATTTGCTTTTTGGAAAAAAAACATTGTCAAAGTTCCCAGCGTCACAAGTGAGAGGACCCTCCAGAGACTTGGGAGCTACAGAGGAGACTAGGAAAGGGTACTGAAAAGGCACTACAACCACAATGCAGCGAGACAGGACATATGGACCCTAACAAAGAATTTAACCTTCTTAATGTAAGAAGGTGGTGGAAACTGCCGCCTCCAACTTGCCGGGAAAATAGTATCCGTGCAAATACCGGACCAGATACAGACAAGGGTTTCCAGGAGAGGAGGCTGACGATGAATGACACTTGGGTTCCCCCCCGTTCAGTGACAAACTAGGATGGCATAAAGTTCAAGGGCAAGGGCACTGAGTGATAAAGCCCCTGCACAGCTTGGGGGTCCCCATCTACTTGTAGGCAAGAGAGTTCAGACGAGGGTTCCGCAGCAGGTAGGACAAAACTGGGGGAAAGCAGGAAAAGTCTAAGGAACCGGACGCTTGATGTTTGAGTGGCAATCAATTGTGCAGCATGGTTGGTATGGTCCAAGCTGTTCTCCTTGCCGAGCAATCCGCTGGAGGAATACTGCGACCACAACGTGGTAGATCAGCCGTTTTGGAGAGCGGGCACCTTGGTGGGAGTCCAGGCCAGATCTTACTGTTCTTCGGGGTGTGAACCCCTGGACCACTGTGGAAAATTGATACATGGGATGGAATTAGTGGCAACCAGTTCACCAGAGCCCGTCGCAAAGCAGGTTGTCTTGCGCAGGGTGGTACCACCAGTGTCTCCGTTGGTGTGCGTGGTCGCGGTGGCAGCTAACGTCGATGTAGACATACGGACAGGCAATCTAGTTGTCGGGGGGCGGGCAGGCAGTCGGTTTATGCAGCGGGCAACGGTTCTAGGCAGTGATGGAGCAATGAGGTAAGGCTGGCAGTGAAAGCGCAGCTCAAGAAGAACCGGTCCAGGCAGGGTCATAAAATTTGTCGAGTCGGCCAATACAAAGGAAAACAATCACAGAGGGAAGCTGTCTCGATTTTGGCCATATAGCTCAGGGATCCGGCGGGGAAGCTGGGAGAAGCCGGCCTTATGGAACTCGGGAAGTGGCCAGCGGGCAATCAGCGGCGCACTGACCCTTTAGATTGTGAGTGTCAGCGGCACGCGCCCTAGGGTGTGGCTGTGGAGATGGATGCACTGGGTAGCCGGGGACGGGAGCCGGAACGGGAGAGGAAGTGAGATTGTCAGGGATGCTGCCCACAGAGAGAAGCATGGTGCGCCTCAATCCGAGATGGGTCGCAGGGGCACAGTGACCAATTTGCTATCTTATAGACAAGCGACCATTACCTAAAGACTGGAGCGTAGTGCTAGCACCAACCTCCCAAACAATTACACCTGCACCACCACCACAAGGTTGTCGGAAAGAGCTGGGGTACCCGCCGGGAACAGACCATCTACACTGACGGTCTGGCATCAGACAGCAGCAGGCAGGGTTTGTGCAGCCAGGATAGGGCCAAATACAACAGTGGCTCATGTGCCCTGGCAAATGCCAGTGATGCTGGTTGTTATCTGGCGTGAAGAAGGAAACTAGGGGAATCCCACATGTTTTTTTACACAAGATGGCTGCTGAACCATCATGAATTGGATGACAGTTTACAAGATGGCGTCTAAAGTGAGCAAGATGGCGTTGGAGGTGAAATTATGATAGCCATCACAAGCTAACCACTTTTGGAGAAGGGTTAGTAATCTTATTCACCATCTGTTATGAGACAGAAACATAACGCCGAGGTGCGGGTTTAAGACGAGGGATTCGGAGCTGACACAATTCACTAAGATCGTGTGTCCAATTTCCTGCATGTGTCGCTACCCCACTCAGGCCGCCAGAGTCACATTTCTTCCCGGGAATGTAAGGCATGGCCCGTGATGGACCCAATTTTGAATGTTAAATCCCCTGCTTAGTCCGAATCGTCGGGTTGTCCGACGGCCGTGCCCCTAATTTGGTGTCGCATGAAAGTCGGCGCGGGGAAATGCGGCAAAATCTATTGCGTTGCGCCAACACCCAAGTAAATGCGGCCGCAAAAAGGAAAAAGTTAGAAAACCCAACACAAATGCGGCCCGGGACCTTAGTAAATGTGCCCCAATATCTATGCAGATATGCTGGGAGCATTGGTTGTGTAAAAATGTTGGTATACTTGGCAGAAGCTTATGTCATTTTACTGGCCACCAGACAATTCTAGCAACAGCCTGGGTAGACATTGGTTTGATTTATTAAGGTCCAGTCGATGATTGGAAGTGGATTTGGGTTATTTAGTTTAATCAATGTTATACATACAGGAATATATTAGAAAGTATCTAATGCCTAGAAACAGTGAGTGCCAAAAACTATAGCCCAGCCCAGTAAGTGGCACCTCAGGCCCTTACCCAAACAGAGAGTTTGCAGACAGGACACCAAGGCATCCTCTTCTTCCCAGGCAGGGCTGGACTCCAGGTTTTAGTGGGCCCTGGGCCGGACAGAGCATTTAGTGGGCCCTCGTGGGCTGCCCTCCAGTCGCCCACACTTGCCCCCCCTCACCTGCGGACACACTGAGTACCCCCCCTCCACCTGCGGGAAACACTGAGACCCCCTTCACCTGGCGGACAAACTGCGTACCCCATTCCACCTCGCAGACACACTGACTACCCCCTTCCAACCCATGCGGACACACTGACCACCCACCCTCCCCCGCAGACACACTAACCCCCCTCCCCCCCTGAGCGGACACACTGACCCCCTCCACGCGGCACACTTAACTCCCCATGATTGACACAATGACTCCCCCCTCATCCCCTGCGACAACTGAACCTCCTGCGGACCCATGACCCTCTCCCTGCAGACACACTAACACCCCCCCCCTACCAAGGAGCGACACCACAACCCCCTCCTCCCCTTTATACCACACGACCTCCTCCCATGCGGACACGATGACCCCTCCTCCATCTCCCCCACCCCCTGCGGAACACACTGAACCCCTCGGGAAAGAAAGAGAAAAAAAGAATTCACCTTCCGGTTACCCCGGAGCAGCGCCGCAGCTGTCTCGGCAGGGGCCTCCCGTACGCGCGGCTCTGAAGCCGGCACACATGATCCGATGACGTCATCATGTTGCGCCGCCTCAGAGCCGTCGGCATACCTGCGGAGCGCCACATAGTGGGAACCGGGCCAGGTGAGTTTTAGATTTGCCTCTATGCTGTGGCTCCCGACCAGCGTAGCCATAGAGGCAGAAAAATGATCGATCCGGATGGTGAATCAATTATACAGTGCTTAGAGCCGACACTGTTACAATTGATCAGGGGGCCGAGTGGGCCCCTCCAGCTACACCGGGGCCCCGGCACTTGCCGGGTGCTGGTGCCGGGCTGAGCCCAGGACATGTGGTACCATTTTAAAGAAAAACATCCGGGGATTTGCCTGGAATGCCAATAGAATGAAAAGTTGAGGATAGGATTAGATTATAGCATGACCTATGGGACTCCTGCTCTGCCTAAATCCCTCTGGAGGGAACCTCAAAAGAAATTCAAATTTTAATTGCTTATTGTAGTGAATGGTGACCTCAGAATACATAAAAAAACTTGGCAGAGCAGGAGAACAAAAATTTCTATGCTTAAATTGCTGTTTGGCACTTTTACCATAAAAAGTGGATTTGGTTTCAGTTGGAAAACTCGCACTGTAAAAAGATTCAACGGCGAAGGGGTCATTCAAGACGTCCTTGGCTCGTATGGGACTGGATCCAGGCGAGCACCAGGAAAGGAGGGGGGAGAAGGGTTGAGCACTCTTCCCCTCTCTCTCCAAGGAAGACGAGTGACAAGGCATTGGTGTGCCTCCACTGTATGTGATGGGAGCCATAGAGGATATGGGGACCATGATCTGGCGCAACTCATGCGATCGATCACTGCCCCGTAACGGCTTGTGGGAATGAGGCCTTAGGACAGTCTGAAAATTTAGAAGATACAACCTCAGAGAAACAAGAACTAAACAAATTACATTATTCACTGAAGGGAATGTATGCAATCATATTTCATTTAATAAAATCCAGGGGCGTTGCAAAACTATGTAGTCAAAAAAAACACACAGTAAGCACATAGGGGCACATTTACTAAGGGCTTTGCGCCACAGTGTTGTCAGACTGTGCACGTCTCTAGGCTTAAACGGCTTCTCTCTTTTGCACGATATTAAGAAGTCTCTGATCTTCTATTTTGCACAAAGGGGCCTTTATTGTGGCACCGCTGGCTTCCATGTAAAACAAATAAGGCAATGCATATATTAGGTTTTCGATGGTTGGAACCAGGAGCCGTTTGGTAGCCAAGGACAGCCTCCGGCTCATTACATAAAGATAAGTAACTATTTCTGCATTAAACACGGCCCAGAGCTGCCAGTAGCAGTCCCTAGTACCCTTAAGGTAAACATGCAAAAATTGGGGCGGAAGCTCTACTACCCCTAAATGTGGTGGTAGATGTACTTTAATTTGCAAATCACATACGGCCAATTTTTTGTGCCACTTTTTCTCCTGAAAGTAAAGAGGATTCCTTTAGTAGTTTTGGGTTCACTCAGATTAATATAAGTAGAACATAAAAATAGGATACATGCTAGGCCTCATTTTCTTCTGGGCTATATGATTTGTTTAAAAGAAGATTTGTTTGTGAGAAGTTAAAAGACTTTTACGCCATTGTCTGGCAGCCAAATGCCCATACCAACTTTGGCATCATACAAAACAGTCTTTGTGATGTTCAGGCTGAATAAATGAACTTTGTTGAACTGTCCAACTATAACAATGATCAGGGCATTAGAGGATTTTCAGTGATCAAAAAAATGTAGATTTAAAGGTGTTAGTGATGTGTGCCAATGGGAACTGGGAGAGTGTAATTCTTTCTATTACAATTCTGTTACTTGACAAATTGTGTACATCGCTTAGGCAAAAAGAAAAAGATTACAGCTCATCAGTATTAAAAGTGGAGTATTTTCTATATGAACATTCACATTTAATTAATGCATTCTCTATATCTTATACATTTCTTCATTTACAAAACACAAAAATGTATTTTGTGAAGATAAGTTCCCAAAAATGTAGCCCTGTTCTTCCCATTAGAAATATGGTGCCCGTTCCCTTGTCTGGTGATGACCTGCTCTTGGCAGGGTGGCCTCGTTTGCACTACGAGGCCTCCTTTTACCACCCAGCTTCAGTGGTACATTACCACAGCAGGGCATTAACTCCCAGAAATTTTATATGCCAAAAAATACTTGTTTCTTGTCAGGGCTGGGAGTCTGTGGACCCTCTGGACACCGTGGGAGATCGTTACTAGCCGACCTGGGACCGGTTTGTCTCAGTGGCCACCTGGCCCGCCGCAAAGCGGTGGGGTTGTTTGTGGGTGTATGTTATAAAGTTTTTACAAAAATACAGAAAATTGCTAAAAATATTTGCAATTTTAGTGATTTGCCTTATTTTAGATGATTCACTCAAGGAACTATTTTACACTTTTTTCATCCCATGAATAAACCATTATCAAAAATTGATTTTTACAAATATACTGTAACTTTTCCTAAGCATACCAGCACCTGAGATGCTTGAGCTCTATAAGATTTAGCAGCAAAATCATGATATGATTATGCAGATTCTGTTATATTCTGATCGGATTTTTGCAAACAGGGGGCGCCATTAGGGGGGTTTAGGGCGAATCCGTTCAGGGGATAGCCGGGAGAGGGGGCATGGGGGACGTCTCAGTATCCTAGATGTGGGAGCGCCCGTTATTAAGACACCATAGTGGACGGTTCTAAAAACAGAGGAAAGCAGAAGGCAGATCTGGCGAAGTGCGGATGGTAAAAGTGCAGAAGACTCGGATATGGTTATCTCATACTGACATGGTCTCTTAAGACAACGGCTGTACTGTATAAATTTTTCACATTAATCCTTTGGATGGCAGTTACAGTGTCTCGATTGCTGCAGCAGGAGCTGGTAGTTTGAGTGTTGGTAGAACCCTTGTAGCATGTGTTTGACACATTTGCAGCAGCTCTGAGGTACTGTACTGCCTCACTACACCATCCCTCCCGCTCCAGTGATTCTCTATGAGGCTTCAAATACAGAGATGTGTGTGGCAGCTGTACTGTAGAGTTCTTACCTGATAGTTAGGATGGACTCGGGATGGAGGCTGCTCATACATGGCTAGCCAGCTCCCTCTCAACCTGCCTTAGGAAACAAAACAGTCAATGTTTTACAACGTGTTCTAAGAGTTAAACATGGGATCATGCCTTTTCCATTCCAGGATCATGCATGGGCTGTGCTGAAACACACCTGGCGCCCAGACAAGCAGGACACTAGGTTCTGACAAATTCTCTGAAAGGGGTTTCATCAGAAGAAAGTAACCCTTACGGACCCCTGTAAAAAGTTGATACACGTGACATTAAGGTCTTAAGTGTCAGCACTATGTTCTGTCGTAATGTCCATACCTGGTGCTCCTTATCTACCTGAAACTGCTTCCACAATACAGCTGTGTTTGACAAAGGCTCCTTGTGCTAAATTATTTTCATGATTGTGCTATCTTATTAATACTTAAAAAATTTCTGTATATAAAAAAAGAGTGTTGGGATACAATTTTAGTGTACTGTAAACTGAGGTCTGAAACCCTCTCTGGACAGCCAACCACAATTATTCAGGTGCCGCCACACACCCTAAAAAATTTTACTTGTAATATGATAATATGTTTTAGTATATGTTACATGTTTTGTTGTGTTCTTGTTATTGTCAGAAACAACCCTTTGATTTTAAAAAAACAAAAAACCCTCTAGACCGTGGGAAAACCCCAAATATCCTGATATAGCCTTTGTTTAGTTTAGTCTTAAGCTTATGAATGTGATGTAGTGTAGTATGCAAATTTGTTTCCAAGGGATGGGACCCGGCCAACAAGGCCTCTTTTTACCTTTAAGTGCCCTCTGCCATCAAGAATGAATTTCAGGAAGCCTAAGACATGATCGTCCGGACTAAAGCAAATCAGTATATCTATTCCGATTCCACAGATAAGATCCCACAGCAGACGAACGTTTTGACGTGGCTGTGGTCCCCAGTATAGGTAGGAAATTGGTTTAAAAGCAGAAATCGGATATTTGGCGCTTGATTGTGTGCGTGGTTGTCTGCTCGGTATCAATAGATCGGGGACGCACTCGACCTATAACCACTGGTCCATTCGAATAAAGGGACCGTTAATAATATAAAAGCAAAAATTTAGTACCTGCGCCAACAGTGTTTAAGATGATATACAAATATATGATTATGCAAATCCAGGACCCTAGAATTTCCGTGATGTATCATACCACTACGATAACAAATCGGAAAACAACTCATCCTGGCCGACCGATAAATATGGGTGGGTATTGGATGCTTAACGTCTAATCTATCAGAGTAATCGATCATCTACTAAACTTATGTTAACCGACGGCCCGCTTCACTTGAAAGACACGACACATGTTATACAAATTTTCTAAATACTATTTCAAATGGGGGGAACCTCATTTTATAATTGGAACTGGACGTTACCTCTCATATACACTGTGATAGAACACAATAGAGGATTGTGAGCTGTAAGTATTTTTCTAAAAAAAAATCCGGAATATGCCGGAATCTCAATCGATTATATAGGGGGAATGTATTAAGTTCATCCTAATCACAATTATTTCAAAGATGAGGAGTTCATTTGTATTTGCAGACTGGGGTACAGCCATGGCGGACAGATTCGCACACCAAGTTATGCCAATTTATCCGTGGGGAGAGGGGAGGACACTCAACATTTTACCATGGCGGACTTGATGCGAATTGGTCCTTCTGGCGAAGATTTATCGATGACGTTGGTTTGTGTGGTCGGGGGAGAGAAAACCACTCATGGAGTTCATCAGTAACCTAAACACAAATGAATATTTCCTGGCATTCACGCCCACTATCAGCCGAAAATCCATCAATTTTCTGATCTACACCTATATTGAAATGAGACGATCAAAACCAGACATACAATAAGCCCACAGACAGTAACCGCTTCATTCAAAAAAAAAACTAGTGTCACTCCCTATTGGGCTGGATGCCATACAAAAAAGCTTCAGTTTATGCGTCACCGCAGAAACTGTACAGAATCCCGAAATATTTAAAGAAGAAAAGCAGTAAAGCTACAACAAAAGTTCATTCAATAGGGATACAATGAAACCCCTTAAGAATACGGAGAATTTGTTACAAACCTATGTAGAACTGCGCTATTGAAAGATCGGGAAGAAAAACAAAGAAAACAGTACAAAATATAAATGAAACATGGAAAAGAATTCAATAGATGTAACCATTATAACTCAGTACCACAGGACCATAAATCTTCAGAAATATCATAAATCGCCATTGGAATATGTCTGTCCAGGACAAAAAATAATAGGCCGCCATACCTATCAAAGAGCCAAAATTTATTTCAAAAAAGCCAACAACATTGGAGCTGGTACCCCGATGTTAAGGCTGAAAAAATCCGTTGGACATCTACGGAAAAAACTTCCACCTACAAAAGAATGGCTTCTTTCCGTGCAAACAGTGTAGCAGTAGGTCGACCAAGAGTAACAATATAATAAAAAAAAACTATTTAGAACATTTGGCCCAGTGATCTGCATGGACAAATATAAAAATTAAAAACAAACAAAAGTCAGTTGACTGTGTCGGACAAAGGGAGCGTTATTATAGGAATTATATGCCCCTGTTAATAAACTTATCTATTGGCGAAACAAAAAGAATGCTGAAAGACCGTATCAATGAACATAGAAGGAATATTGAGAAACAGTGAGGAAGGAACACCCGTATTCAGACCATTACACAAAGTTCCATCAGGGAAATTTGATAGAACACAATTTTCGCTATAGAAAAAGTCCAGCACACGGGAGGGGCGGAGACACACTCCCAACTGTTCACGCTCAGAGGAGTGTTAAATGTATCTTTATGCCAACACACTAGCTCCAGCGGGAACTCATAGGGAGATAGCGCATATTTGCATTTGAGTACCAAGGAGAGATAACACTTCTGTACCTCGGAAAATAATATACATAATGCGCCTATTTTTAGAACAAAAAGCCAATTTAACAGACTTGTAAAATAAGATAATAGCTTTGTTAACCCCTTAATACGCAAGACGAAGGGTTTTGTCGCTCATTTCTCGCTCTCTACCTTCAAAAATCCTTAACTTTTTTATTTATATGTGTACAGAGCTGTATGAGGGCTTATTTTGTGCGTAACAAATTTTACTTTCCCGTGATTTTATTTATAATTCCATGTCGTGTACTGGGAAGCAGGAAAAAAATTCCAAATTTGGAAAAATTTTTGCATGTGTCATGTTCTTGTAGGCTCAGTTTTAACGACTTTCACTCTGTGCTCCAAATAACACCTCTACTTTATTACATTTTTAATACATTTTCAAAAAATTAAACAAATGTGTAAGAAAAAGAAAAAAAATGTGCCATCTTCTGGCTTTTTCATACTTTGGTTTACGGAGCTGTGTGATGTGTCAATTTTTGCGAAATGAGCGGGGGTTTTCATTGCTACCATTTTTAGGACTGTGCAACATTTTGATCACTTTTTATTACATTTTTTATGTCCTGTAAAAAGGTGTAAAAGTCTTGTTTCGGACATTTGGGCGCCATTTCCCGCTATGAAGCAATAACCGTTTTTATATTTGGATAAAGCTGGCATTTTGAGATGTGGCGATACCTAATGTGTTTGTGATTTTTACTGTTTATTATGTTTTATATCAGTTCTGGGAAATGGGGGGTGATTTGAATTATTAATATTTTATTCATTTTTTTCATTTTTTAAACTTTTTGTTTTTTTCACTATTTTTTAGACACTCTAGGGTACATTAACCCTAGATGGTCAGATTGTTCCTACCATATACTGCAATACTACTGTATTGCAGTATATGGCGTTTTTGCATATGATTCATTACAATGAGCCACTGGCTCATTGGGGCAAATTTACTTACCTGGTCCTGGTCCAGCGCGATTCACAAAGCTCGTGTGCCCAAGTTCCTGCATCCGTCGCTTCCCCGCCGAGGTCAGCCGGAGTTCACCTACTTCTTCCCGGTGCTTGTAAGTGCGTGTCTTGTGACACAATTCGAAATATTAAATCTTGCACATAGTCCGAATCCGTCGGGTTGTCCAACGGCCGCCCCCCCAATTTCTTTTGCGTGCAAGTTGGTGCCGATGCGGCAAAATCCGATCATGTGCGACACAATCCCCAGGGCGATGCGGCGCAAAACGGAAATCGACGGGGAACCCGAAGAAAATGCGCTCCGTGGACCCTTAGTAAATGAGCCCCATTGTAACAAATCTTCTGACACCATGCAGCCTTGGGTCTGAAGAAGACCAGAGGCTGTAATGGCAACTGATCGCCTCTCCCTTGACGTTCGGGGAGCGACAATCTAAAGAAACATGCGCCGTCACGGTTTAGGTGGCACCGGCGACTTTGCCGGCGGCAGAGAAGAGGTTAACACCCGCGATCGGTGAAAGCATCGACCGCGGGTGATAGCGATGGGTCTTTGCTGCAATATGCAGCAAAGCCCTTCTCTGTATGAAGAGGGCTCAGCTCGTGAGCCCTATTCATACACACTTCATAGCTCTGCGGCGGATATTAGTGGCTTATTCTATGCACTCCATAACATATCTGTAGGTCCCTGGGTATTCCAGATCTAGAGGGAACAAAAAAGACAGGAAAGGGGTGGGGACCATAAGATAGTGTCCAATCAGGCCAGGACTATAGCTAAAGCTTTTGAGGCAAGAAAAAGAGAAAGGGGTCCTGCTAGGAGTAAAGTTGGGCCGACTGGGCTAGCTACTTATGGATGTTAGGGATAATAGGAACCCCAAAGCCAGCATGTAGTCTATGGCAATATATGGATCTAAATACTCTGGAAAAGGAAAACTGCCAAACTGTAGGGACACTGTTTTCAGCATATGACCAAGGACCAGGATGGGGAGAGTTCTAAATAGGTATAATACCGTGGGAAGAATCCTCTAGCATCAGTTGCAACATGCAAAGTAATAGTGGAAAGTTACTGGTTTACAGAGACTCATAGACAGCAGTGAGACGAATTTTGCTCAAACTTGAACAAAAATTAGTCAAGCGGCTGACTTTTGCTATAAGGAAAAATATGAAAAATAATTAGGTTACTGTACACGTGAAAGTTGATTTTAAAATTACATCTCAATACGTTGCACATACCATTAGTCAGTAATCATGTAAATTAAGTCTTTATACATAAATATGAGTGTGTACAGTAGATGTAAGGAACTTCCGGAGGTTCCAAAACTTTGTTTATTTTATTGTTGGTGCCAAAATACAGTTTATGTGACTTGCAAATTTCTTTTGTCTTCAGTCTGTAACCCGCTGTGATACTGCACATATGACTGCTATTTAGCATAGTTTCCCACAGAGCATATATTGCCTTAAACTGGATTCCAGCTTACTTATGGTTCATTATTCCACAAATATTGCTGCTTAATAAGTCTACTTTGCATCTGGATAAACAAATCTGGGCAAATTAAATTTTCTCTGTGGGAAGAAATAAATATAGAAACATAAGAATTCTG
>CM033644.1:92814073-93035015 GCA_019512145.1 Engystomops pustulosus
AAATTTTCTCTGTGGGAAGAAATAAATATAGAAACATAAGAATTCTGGGAGAATAGCTGACTTATTGGTAAACAACTAACTATTCTTTTTTTAAATATTCTGACATAGCTATAATATATTAATAAATGGTCCCAAGACTCTTTCAATCTTAACATTTTTGTAATTAATTTATGGTTGTAGATTGTTTTTCTTCTATCTTCAGCCCATAATTGATATGCTTTACAGCAACTTTATGGCCATAAGCAGCAAAAGGCATTATTCATATACAGACAGTCCCCGGGTTACGTACAAGATAGGGTCCGGAGGTTTGTTCTTAAGTAGAGATGAGTGAGCACTAAAATGCTCAGGTGCTCGTTATTCGAGACAAACTTTTCCCGATGCTCGAGTGCTTCGAATAACGAACCCCATTGAAGTCAATGGGGGACTCGAGCATTTTTCAAGGGGACCAAGGGTCTGCACAGGGTAGCTTGGCCAAACACCTGGAAACCTCAGAAAATGATGGAAACACCACGGAAATGGACAGGAAACAGCAGGGGCAGCATGCATGGATGCCTTTTTGGCGAGGATAACGTGTAGCACTGTATGTATCAGTATTTTTCCTAGTTAAGGCGGCAGAGAGAAACCAAAGGAGGTGAGCAAGAAGCGCTGAAATGATTTCCTATTTGAACAAAAGGTTGACGGTATATTTAATCGATAACACAGCATGATGGCGAAATAGTGACCAAGTTCCATAACGTATCTGGTGAAACACCCGAAAAATGAGCCTGACAGCTCGCTTGATAAGGGGACGACATGTGGAGGCAGCCATGGAGACGACTTTCATGATTAAGAGCGACAGTATGGGGCATCCATATTGCGCTGCTATGATTGAAACTTCAGGTTTCCAGCATGGAGGCGACAGATGGGCCGAGTTCCATTATGTATCTGGTGAAACACCTGAAAATTCTGCCTGACACAGCTCGTTTGATAAGGGGATGATGTGCTGTATTTCCTCTCGCGCTCCAGCGTCTGGGGTATAGACAGTTGAAAGTTGCGCATGGAGACATTGGTGGACGCTGTGGAGGATCGTGGAGGCGAAATGGACAGGAAACAGCAGGGGCAGTATGCATGGATGCCTCTGAGGCTGTCTAATCTTGGGATGGAGCTGGCGATCCGCTGCCCCTGTCTCTCGGCTCTTCCCCACCCAAAATGGGCCTGGGGGCCAGAAGCGTTTACTTTGAAAAAATTATAATTTTCAAAGCAGGCGAGGGCTACAAACAGCACTTCTAAGAACCTTTTGTATAAGATCAAGTGTAGTACTGTTCTTATAAGTAATTGGCTTGGTTATGGCGGGTGAGGGGAATGTAAGCAGATGCGCAAGAAGCGCTAAAATAATATCAGTAAAAGTTAAAAGTTTGGCAGTATATTTTGTGGATAACACAGCAGGGTGGCGGCAAGGTTAACAAGTTTGATGTGGAAGCCATGAAAACAACCCAAAATTCTGCCTGACACAGCTCGTTTGCTAAGGGGACGATGCATAGAGGCAGCTATATGGACGACTTTGGGAGGCAGCTATGGAGTTGATGTGTGGAGATAGCAATGGAGACAACTTGTGGAGGCAGCTATAAAGACGACGTTTGGTGGCTGCTATGGAGACCATTAAATTTGGATAGTGCCTGTATGTGGCAGTCCAAAAAAGTTTTCAAACCAGAGGACCGGGTGGGTGGCCCTCCAGAAAAATTAAATACATAGAGTGCCTGTATGTGGCACTCCCAAAAATTGTTTAAAACAGAGGACCGGGTAGGTGTCCCTCCAGAAAAATTAAATACATAGAGTACTATAGCTAGAGCCAGTTGGCCTTGGCAAAAAATAGCCAGTTTCCTCTGCTTTAGTGTACAAAGAGGAAGAGGAGGAAAATGAGGAGGAGGAGTGTATACATTATTCAGGTTGAGCTTATTTCACCTGGTGGAGAATGTCATTGAGTGGGGTGTTTAGCATTCATATGCCTGCGCATACTGGTGGTGGTTAAGCTGGTAGTGGTGGAACCCCTGTTGATCCTGGTGTGGCACAGGTTGCACACCACAGTCCGTCGGTCATCCGGTGTTTCTTTAAAGAACCTCCAGACTTCCGAAAATCTTGCCCTCGCCACGGGAGCTTCACTACGTGAAACATTTGGCGCCGACACACCAGCTCTGGCCCTGCCTCTCCGTCTGGCCCCACCACTGCCTCTTCCAACCTGTTCTCGTCGAGGACACCCTAACGCTATCCCTGGAACAGCAGCAGCTCTCTCCCTAACGGCATCCAGACAGAGAATGATGCGAGCAGCGTGGGCAGGGGCTAGTCTATTCCAGGGTCACCTGATCAGGCCAGCCAACCACTGCTATCGACGTGTAAGTGTACCACGTCATGGTGGATGGAGTGCAGAGTCTCCTGGCTTGTGATTGGCTCTGTTTCTGGCCGCCAAAAAGTAAAACGGCGGGAGATACCATTTTCTCGAGCTGGCGAAATATTCGTCCGAGCAACGAGCAGTTTCGAGTACGCTAATGCTCGAACGAGCATCTAGCTCGGACGAGTGTGTTCGCTCATCTCTATTCTTAAGTTGAATTTGTATGTAAGTCGAAACTGTATATTTTGTAATTGTAGATTCAGACAAAAAAAAAAATTGGCCCAAGTGACAATGGAAGTTTAAACTTTTTTTGCTGTAATGGGGCCAAGGATTATCAATAAAGCTGCATTACAGACACCTTACAGCTGATTATTGCAATCTGGGATTATAGTAAAGCATTTAGAGAGCTTCACCAGAAGTCAGAGGGGTCTGTCTGTAACTATGGGTTTGTCTGCAAGTCAGGTGTCCTTAAGTAGGGGACCGCCTGTATCTGTTTTTTTCTTAGTATGCTATCTATTTTTTCTATGGGTTGCATAAAAAAACTAATGTGCATGATGATGAACCAGATGTTTTGCCTTCTAACAAAGGTTAAACCATTAGGTTTTCTTTTTGCCAGACGTAAAAGAAAAATCACAGAACGGACTTCTGATTCTGGTGCCGCTATGTTAGGAGATTTGGTAGCAAGCTCCCTCAAAAGAGTAACCTCAGACCTGCTAGTGCTACGTATTGCTCACAACAGCTAATTTGGGTATGAATACCCAGGGCCCCTCTGTTCTCTGGCTTCACAGTCTGTTACACTGTGCTGGAGTATATCTCACCTTCCCCTGCTTTTCACATAAATAACATGTACCAAAATCTTATCAAACTATACAAAAAATTAAAAATTATGTTATGTTAATTAATCACTGTCTAATAAGAAAAATATGCTGGTCTGGCTCAATAAACACATTGGTCCATATTATTGTGGTCTGTATAAATTTCTTTCCCACGTGTTATTACCAAGGCAAAAACAAGACTATTTTTTTCTACAAAGCAGTCTGTACAACAGTGCCATTGTGTCTACCGATTTTGAGTTTTCACAGTAGGAGCTTAAAACAAAGCCCTGCTATCTATGAAATAATCAACCTTCTATTATTAAAATTTTGCATAAAGTGCAAGTATTATGTATATGAAGCCTTTATACATTATAAAGTAAAATTGTATGAAATGTATATAGCTGAGCACACAACTCTACTGAAGTGGTAAAACATAGGATATTTTATTCAACTGTGCTTTTCACAAACTAAAAATAATAAGAGAATCAAATAGACAATGGGGCACATGTATCATAGTTTTTCGTCTGCCACTTTCCCAAGTTTCCTGAAGTTAGCCTACTTAATAATTGCAATGTATCTTAAGTTTTTTCCCTTTGAGATACATGTCATGAGTTGCCTGTTTAGTCACACTTTTGAGACTTGTTGCTGTGTTCAACTTTTTAATCCCAAATAATAGTTAACCAAAAGTAAGTCTAGCTCTAGCATGCTCTGTTTTGTGACTTATTAGGCGCAAGAATGGGGTAATTTCAAGCCCAAAAGTCTCACAAGTTGAACAAACATCTAGGCTACAAAGATAAATACGACAAACTGCACTAAATCCTTGAGGCTGCTTAATTCTGCACCTAAAAAAATCACTAACTGTAAAAAGTTGCACAAAAAAAAAGAAAGCAATGGAAGCAATAGGAGTGATACATGTCCCCCATTGGGGCACAATTACTAAGGACTTTGCAAGTTCTTTTAGGTGTAAACGGCTTGCACAGGTATTTATAATGTGTTTTTGCACCACAAATGTGTCACACGTGACTGTTTTGTGTCGCAGTTGCACTAGCCGCTATGCAACACAAATTAGGGGGCATTCAGGGGCTCAGTCGGACCATGCGCCTGATTTAACATGCATTTAACTTTTTTTATGCTGAAAAACTCAGCTAATTCATCGGGTATATACAGTATATAAATTAACTGCAGAGACTAGGAGGGCATGTACTAGCCTGAACAGGCACTGGGTGCTAAGGCTTGTAGACGCCCCAATAGCCTCTGCAGTTAATTTACATATTACTAAAATAAAGTTTTTTAACAAGATAGGTTAGGTTCCAGGATTATTAAATTACAGATTAGGGCATAGTTAGGAAGGAGGACTCTACCAGATCTACTTCCTCTCCTCTTTCATTCTATATTTTATTTACAAATGTACGGTTCATAAGAGTAACCAGAAAAGCCAGGAGAGGACCTACTGCGAGAGCCAGGCTACACTGAGTAGAATAGTAAAGGCACTGCTGGACATAGGTAACCAAGATAAAAGACTAAGCAAGCTGCGTTTTTTCATCCTGTAGCCTCCGGGTGAGCGACGTATGTGCTCAGCAGAGGCAATGGATGGCTGTGGGTAGCGGATGCAGTGTATTGCTTCTCTCCCCACAGCCCCGTCAAGCACATGTTGCTCGGCAGGAGGGTGGACCCATATTAGGACAGTGACAACACTGGGGGAACACCCCGTTCATTGGTAGCAGCCAATTGCCGGCTGCTGCTTTTGTACACTCCTCTCCCCACATTTAAAGGGAATGGAACCCCCCAAGTGATATATCCCACTGTATAGGCATTCAGTGGGATACGTCTGTGCCATACGTTGAAGATATACAACGGAATCCTCCTGACGTGTCTTGAACCTATACACAAAAAAAAGGTATGAATCCAGCCTAAGTTTGTGTTATTTTTCTCCCTTTTTGTGCTGTCTTAAGACACACGTGCAAACAGTTTCCTTTCCACATCTTTCTTTCCCATCTTTTATTTGGCAAAGGTTGCACTTAGTTATGGCAACCACCTTCAAGAAGCAGAGCACTAGTTCACCTCTGTGAGCACAGAGGTATTGACTTAGCTGACAAACCCAGGGAACTGCTGGTTTGTGCTCTGATGGAGCAATATCATAGTATATAAGGCTGGAAAAAGATGCAAGTCCATCATGTCCAACCTGTAAGAATACCCCAATACCCCTTTTACACTACAGGCCTCTCTTTAACATGTACATGTCTGCCTGTCAGGCAGCAGGGGTAGTGGACCCACTGGACCGTGGAATCTGACGTTAAGTCTAAGTGGTATTCGGTTTTCAACAGTGCCGTCGCAAAGCAGGTTGGACTTGTTGCGGCGTGGTACCTACAGGTCCACAACTCTACTGAAGTGGTAAAACATAGGATATTTTATTCAACTGTTTTTCACAAACTAAAAATAATAAGAGAATCAAATAGACAATGGGGCACATGTATCATAGTTTTTCATCTGACACTTTTTCAAGTTTCCTGAAGTTGGCCTACTTAATCATTGCAATGTATCTTAAGTTTTTTCCCTTTGAGATACATGTGATGAGTTGCCTGTTTAGTCACACTTTTGAGACTTTTTGCTGTGTTCAACTTTTTAATCCCAAATAATAGTTAACCAAAAGTAAATCTAGGTCTAGCATGCTCTGTTTTGTGACTTATTAGGCGCAAGAATGGGGTAATTTCAAGCCCAAAAGTCTCACAAGTTGAACAAACATCTAGGCTACAAACATAAATACGACAAACTGCACTAAATCTTGAGGCTCCTTAACCCCTTAACGCTCTGCGCCGTAGCTCTACGGCGCAGAGGAGTAAGGGATGTATGAAGAGGGCTCACGGGCTGAGTCCTCTTCATACAGAGGTGGGGGTTTTTGCATTTTGCACAAAACCCACACCGCTAATAACCCGATCGGTTACCATGGTAGCCTCGGGTCTTCTCTTGACACGAGGCTATATGGTTTATGCAGGTTCGTTACAATGAGCCAGTGGCTCATTGTAATGTAAGACCTGCAAAAACGCCATATATTGCAATACTGTTACAGAGATGTTGAGCAGAATCGTAGTTAGGGACAGGCAGCAAAGGATCGGAGGCTGGGTCGCAGCAGAAGGTCTGGACCGGCAGCAAGAGATCGAAGTCAATAATGGAACCGAGGTCACAACAGGAAATTGCAATATCAGCACAGCGCATAGGAACAAATCCCGAGACAGGGCGATGTTAAAGATGCAGGATATGGAATACGATATACGGAACGCAGAGCGCCAACAGGCTAAGGAGCTGTAAAAATGTTAATACAGGATTCAAACCAGCCAAACGCATGGTAAACAGCAGACTTGGAGACAAAGAACTTTTGAAATAATCCCAGCTAACCTCAATAAGAGTACTCAGCCTCAGTGCTACGTTATTCTCACAACAGTTAATTGGGATTAAACCAGGGCCCCTCTGTTTTTTCTTGTGCTCCCGGCCTTGTTACACTGTGTTTTTTTTGGGGGGCTGTATCAGTATATCCACCTTCCCCATGCTTTCCATATAAATAAGGTGTACCAACATTTATCCAAACTACAAAAAAATTAAAAATTATGTTTTATGGTAATTACTAATTCACGTCATAATAAGAAAATATGCTGGTTGGCTCAATAAACACACATGACGGCATCCATATTATTGGGGTTGTTAAATTTTCTTTCCAACATGGTTATTACCAAACGCAAAAACAAGACTATTTTTTTTCTACAAATAGCAGTCGTGACAAACAGTCCATAGTGTCTACCGATCTTGAGTTTACAGTGGAGCTTAAAACCAAAGCCGCATCTACTATGAAATAATCAACACTATTATATTAAACTTGTGCATTGAACGTGCAAGCTATGATGTATGAAGCCTTATACATTTAGTAAAGTAAAATTGTATGAAATGCTATTAGCTGAGCACACAACCTACTAAGTGGTAAAACATAGGATATTTATTGCAATATGTTTTTCACAAAATAGAAAATAAAAGAGAACAACTAGACAATGGGCCACCATGTACTCATGTTTTTCATCTCTGACACTTTTCAGGTAGTCTTCTGAAGATTGGCCCTACTTAATCATTGCATGTCATATTAAGTTTTTCCTTTGAGGATAATGTGAGATGTTGCCGTTTAGTCACATTTTGAACTTTTTGCTGTGTTCACACATTTAAACCCAATAATAATAGTTAACAAAACATAATCTAGGTCTTAGCATGCTGTTGTGTGTACTTGATAGGCGCAAGATGGGGGGTAATTCAAGACCCAAAAGATCGCACAAGGTTGAAAAAAAATCTAGGTACAAACTAAATCGACAACAATGCACTAAATCTTGAGGCTCCTACACCCATTCCGCTCTGCGCCGTAGCTCTACAGGCGCAGAGGAGTGAAGGGATGATGAGAGGGCTCACGGGCGAGGCCTCTTCATACAGAGGGGTGGGGTTTTTGCATTTGACAAAACCACACACGCTAATAACTTAAACGCCGCCAGCGACTTTGCGGGCGCGGAGCGCGCCGCCATCTTTTTTCGATTGACAAACGTCCGCCGAAGCAACCATCGGGGGGCGGCGGATGGTTACCATGGTAGCTCGGGTTCTTGCTGTGACACGAAGGCTATTATGGTTATGGCAGGGTACGTTTACAATGAGCCAGTGGATCCTATTGTAATGTAAGACAGCCAAAAACGCATATTATTGAATAATGTAGGATTGCCGAGGTAAATGGGGGTAGGAGCGATGATCATCTAGGGGTTTTAAGGTAGCCTAGATGGTCTAAAAAATAGTGAAAAAAAAAGAAAAAGAAACAAAAAAGTTAAAATAAAAAAAATTAATAAAATATTATAAAGTTCAAATCACCCCCCTTTCCTAGAACGGATATAAAACAATAACAAACATAGTATAAAAAACTCACAGATCATATAGTATCGCCGCGTCCCAAAATGCCCGCAACGATCTATCAAAATATAACCAAAAAAAAACTGGTTACGCGGCGGTGACCTCCGACGGCGGGAGAAATGGCGCCCACAAATGTCGAAATGTAGACTTTTACACCTTTTTACTAACAAAAACCATGCAAATAACAAAATGATTAAAAATGTCCCAACGACCTCAAATGGTAGCAATGAAACGTCTGCCTCATTTCGCAAAAAATGACCCTCACACATTTCCGTGCGCCAAAGTATGAACAAAAGTTATTAGCGTCAGACAGATGGCAAAAAAATTTTTTTCTTTTCACACATTCGTCTAATTTGTGAAATGTATTAAAACACAATAAAAACCATATAAATTGGTCACCGCGAATCAGCACCGAACAAAAGAATAAAGTAGGGTGGTTATTGGAGCGAGAGTGACTGAAAGTCGTAAAAAACTGAGGCCCACAGAAAGAACGTGAGAACGGTGCGGTTTTTTTTTCCCCAATTTTCCCACATTTGGAATTTTTTTTCAGTTCGCCAGTACACGGATGTTTTAAAATAATAACATTACGGGAACGTAAATTGTTTAGCACAAAAATAAGCCCTCACCAAGGTCGTTGTACACGTAAAAATGAAAACGTTATGGATTTTTTTTGAAGTTGGGGGAGAGCGAGAAATGATAGCCGAAAAAAACCCTCGTCCTTAAGGGGTTAATTCGCACATAAAAACAAAACTCACTAACTGTGAAAAAGGTACGCCAAAACAAAATAAGCAATGGAAGCAATAGAGGATCAGGTCCCACCATTGGGGCACAATTACTAAGGAGCTTTGCAAGTTTTTAGGTGGGTAACGGCGTGCACAGGTATTTATAATGTGTTTTTGACCACAAATGGGGCACGTGATCGTTTGGTTATTTCTTCAAGTTGAACTAGCCGCTATGCAACACAATTAGGGGGCATCAGGGGCCCAGTCGGACCATGCGCTGATTTAACATGCATTTAACTTTTTTTGTGCTGAAAAAACTCAGTAATTACTCGGTTATATACAGTATTATAAATTACTGCAGAGACTAGGAGGGCATTGGCTACTAGGCACTGAACAGGCACGCGGTGCTAAGGCTTGTAGACGCTCCAGTAGCCTCTGAAGTTAATGACATATTAACTAAAATAAAGTTTTTTAACCAAGTAGGTTAGGGGTTCCAGGAATTGATTAAATACAGATTAGGGACATCACCTATTACCAGCAGATCTACTTCCTCTACCATTCATTCTCATATTTTTTACAAAATGTAAGGTTCAAAGAGTAACCAGAAAAGCCAGAGAGGAATCTACTGCGAGAGCCAGGCTACACTGAGTAGAATATGAAGCCGCACTGATGTTGCGGGCTATGGACATAGGTAACCAAGATAAAAGACTAAGCAAGCTGCGTTTTTCATACGTTAGCCTCACGGGGATGGAGCGAGAGTTGCTCAGCAGAGGCAATGGATGGCTGTGGGGGGCGAATGCCAGTGTATCTTTCTCTTCCAACAGCCCGTCAAGCCACATGTGCTCGCAGGATGGTGGACCACGGAGGGTCACTTCCTAATTAGGGACAGTGACAACACTTGGGAACACCCCTTTTCATTGGTAGCAGACAATTGCCGGCTGCTGCTTTTGTACAACTCCTCTCCCCACATTTTTATCCAAGGGTACACCCAGGGATCTCCCCACAGTGATATAGTCCAACTGTTAGGCATTCAGTGGGAACATCGTGCCTAAGTGTATAGAGATACAACCGGAATTCTCACTCCTGACGTGTCTTGAACCTTACACAAATCAAAAGGCAATGAATCCAGACCTAGTTGTGTTCAGTTTCTCTTTTTGTGCTGTTCCCTTGTAGCTTACCCTAACACAGGGCGAAACACGTTTCTTTTCACAAATCTTTCTTTCTCCCCCCATCTTTTATCTTGGCCCCAAAGGTTGCACATTATTCTATGGGGTGGCAACCACATTCATAGCACAGCATGATAGTCCACCAGTCTTGAGACTTCAGTACCGGTCTATGATGTACGCACAGAGAATATGAACTTTTTGAACCCAGATGCTGTTTTTGGCTGCTAGACCTGGAGCAACTATCATAGTATATACCGGCTGGAAAAAGATTTGGCCAAGTTCCATCATGTCCAACCCTTGTAAGGAATAAACCAACTACCCATTTTGACTACAGGCATCCTTAACATGTACACTTTGTCGCGTACTGTCCAGCTTCCCGAGTCACGGTGTGCGTGGTAGTGGACCCACTGGAATCGGATTGGAATCTGATTCGTTACAGGTCTAGTGGTATTCGGATTCAACAGTTTGCCCGTCGCAAAGCATCCGTTCGGTACTCTGTCTGCGGTCGCTCGGTAATACCTAGGGTCACGCAACAGGTGCTGCCGTTTGGATTGCTTGGGGGGCTCACCTCCAAGCGCCGCCGGGTTACAGAGATGTTGAGCAGAATCGTCAGTGAGGGAAAGGAAGCAAAGGATCGGACGGCTGGGTCGTAGCAGAACCGGTCTGGCCGCAGCAAAGATCGAAGTCATACTGCCGAAACGAGGTCACAACAGGAAATTCAATATCAGCACTGCGCATCTAGGAACAAATCCGAGAGACAGGGGCTTCCCGATGTTAAGATGGAGGATATGGAATACGATATACGGAAACACAGCGCAAAAGGCTAAGGAGCTTGTAAAAAGGTTTAATAACAGGATTCAAACCAGCACAAACGCATGGTAAACAGCAACTTGGAGAACAAAGACTTGGAATAATCCGGAAAACTTTGACAAATTAATCAATGGGTGGTTCTTAAACCAGAACCAAAGAGCAGCAGTATAAAATAATGTGACATACAGGAAGGCAGGGTTCACATGCTGGAGGCAGCTTTAGGGCTGTTTCACATTGCTCCGTGATCAGTCCATGATCACGGCCATGACGAAAGCAGTGTCACCAACTGATCACTGGGGATTGAACTCAATGGGGCTCATTTACTAAGGGTCCGTCGGAATCATTTCCTCCAGGTTTTCCGAATTTTTCTGATTTGCCCCAGGTTTTTGGCGCACACGATCAGATTTTGGTGCATCGGCGCCGGCTTGCACGAGACAGAAATCGGGGGGTGGCTGTCGGACAACCCGACGGATTCAGACAACGCTTAAGATTTAACATTTAGAATTGTGTCACAAGACACTTACTTACAGGAAGAAGACATTGAACTCCTGCTGACCTTGGCAGGGAAGAAACGGATGCAGGAACTCGGGCGCACGATCTTAATAAATCGCGCCGGACTTTATACTCGTCGGATCGTCCGATCGCGACAGGAAATTTGCCCCATCGCACACTCAATGTGCATTATATTGACTATTTTATGCACATAGTTCTTACTTCTCCCATATGCAGCAGAGCCAAATACTTTTTTGGAATCGTAAAACTGTCTTTACAACAGGAATGCTTAAAGGGGCAATTTTACACTTTCAAAAAAGTTAATGCATCCTCATGTTACCCTCTTTATTTACCCCAATCCCCCCATTTATTCTCACATGTGTCTCTGTACTTCTCACACAGCCTGTCCCTTCACATCTCAATATTTCTCTTACTCCCATAACTTTTCACAGTCTGTACCTTCATGGTCTCCTCTTTCTTACACAGCAAGCACCCCTATCTTCTTCTTATACAGTCTGCACCTCTCATATCCACCCTTGTCATGGAACCCCCTCTATAGCTTCTCACACAGCCTGAACCCCCATGTCCTTCTGCTGTCAACACAGCATGAATCCGCAAGTCTTCTTCTCACATACCCTGCACCATTTTATCCACTTCTTTTTACACATCTTCAATCTACATTACCCCCTTCTCAGTCTGTGCTCCATGCCCCCTCCATTTTACAGAGCTTTCTTTCCTAATCCCCCTTCTTCTTGCAAAAGCAGAACTCACACAGCCTGCACCCTACTTCTATCTACCTCACACAGCCTGCTCCCTACTTCTATCTACCACACATGGCATCCACCCTACTTCTCTTTACCTCACACAGCCTGCACCCTACTTCTCTCTACCTCACACTGCATGCACCCTACTTCTCTCTACCTCACACTGCATGCACCCTACTTCTCTCTACCTCACACGACCTGCACCCTACTTCTCTCTACCTCACACGGCCTGCACCCTACTTCTCTCTACCTCACACGGCCTGCACCCTACTTCTCTCTACCTCACACAGCATGCACTCTACTTCTATCTACCTCACATGGCATCCACCCTACTTCTCTTTACCTCACACAGCCTGCACCCTACTTTTTACTACCTAACACAGACTGCATCCTACTTCTCTCTACCTCACACGGCCTGCACCCTACTTCTCTCTACCTCACACGGCCTGCACCCTACTTCTCTCTACCTCACCCCCAACGGTCTGCACACCTACTTCTATCTACCTACACGGCATTGCACCCGACGTCTCTCTACTCCACGGCATGCACCCTCACTTCTATTACCCACATGGCATCCGCCTACTTCTCTTCGGCACACAGCCGGACCACCCTACTTTTTACTAACTACCAGACTGAACTATTTCCTCTACCTCACAAGGCCGGCCACCATACTCTCTCTACCTCAAACGGCATGCACCCTACTTCTCTTCTACCTCACACGGCATGCACGCCTTACTTCTCTCTATACCTACACGGCATGCACCCTACTTCTCTCTACATCACAGGGCATGCACCATACTTTTCTCTTAACCTAACCACGGCCTGCACCCTAACTTTCTCTCTACCTCACAAGGCCTGCCACCCTACTTCTCTCACTCACACGGGCCTTGATACATACTTCTTCTCTACCTCACACGGCCTGCACCCTCCCTACTTCTACCTCACACGGCCTGACCATACTTACTATCTACCTCACACGCCTGCACCCTACTTCTCTCTACTCACACGGCCTGCAACACAATTACTCTCTACCTCACACGCATGCACCCGACTTCTCTCTACCTCCACACGGCCTGACCAGACTGCTCTTACTCACACGGCCTGTACCTACTTCTCTCACCTAACACGGCCTGACCCTACTCACCCTCACACGGCCTGCACCCTACTTCTCTCTACTCACACGGCCGACCCCTACTTCTCTTCTACCTCACACGGCCTGCACCCTACTTCTCTCTACCTCACACGGCCTGCACCATACTTCTCTCTACCTCACACGGCATGCACACTATTTCTCTCTACCTCACATGGCCTGCACCCTACTTCTGTGTACCTCACACGGCCTGCACCCTACTTCTCTCTACCTCACACGGCCTGCATCCTACTTCTCTCTACCTCACACGGCCTGCACCCTACTTCTCTGTACCTCACACGGCCTGCACCCTACTTCTCTCTACCTCACACTGCCTGCACCATACTTCTCTCTACCTCACACTGCCTGCACCATACTTCTCTCTATCTTCCTATAACACAATCTGCGCAGTTCCCTAATTGCAGTCGCAGCCGCCGCTGTGTAACAACATCGCACTTTGCTGTACACTCTGTGGCTCCTCCCACACAACAGTCTGGTCACATGATCATGAAGTCAGCGGAGGTCCTGTAGTGCAGCAGGAAATACAGCGCCAGGTGACAGTTCAGGGACGAGGAGGCTGCAGGTGAGAGCCGCGCACTGCCCCAGTGTAGCCACTAGTATTACACCTAATAACTGTCCTCACCCATAGCACATACCTACTACATATATACCATATAACCCTTCGTCATCCCTCTACCTGCCTACATGGGATCGGGTATTGATCTCAGTTATGTGCCCTCATCATACCGGTGTCGGCTTCCATAGCAGTGTGCCTGTAGCCCAGAGCGATGTAGAAGTACAAATGTAGGTTTGTGTAGATTCAGACAAAAAAAAAAAAAAAAAATCGGCACACCAGTGACAATGGAAGTTTAAACTTTTTTGCTGTAATGGGACCAAGGATTTCAATAAAGCTGCATTACAGACACCTACAGGCTATTATTGCAATCTGGTTATAGTAAAGCATTTAGAGAGCTTCACAGAGGTCAGAGGGGGTCTGTCTGTAACTAGGGTTTGTCTGCAAGTCAGGTGTCCTTAAGTAGGGGACCGCCTGTGTCTGTTTTTTTCTTATATGCTATCTATTTTTTCTATGGGTTGCATAAAAAAACTATGTGGCTGATTGGATGAACCAGATGTTTTGCCTTCTAACAAAGGTTAAACCATTAGGTTTTCTTTTTGGCAGACCGTAAAAGAAAAATCACAGAACAGACTTCTGATTCTGGGTGCCGCATGTAGGAATTTGGAGCAAGCTCCCTCAAAAGAGTACCTCAGAACTGTCTAGTGCTTACGTATTTCTCACAACAGCTAATTCGGGTAATGAATACCCAGGGCCCCTCTGTTCTCTGGCTTCACAGGCTGTTACACTGTGCTGGAGTATATCTCACCTTCCCTGCTTTCACATAAATAACGTTGTACCAAATCTTATCAAACTATACAAAAATATTAAAAATATGTTATGTTAATTAATCATGTCTAATAAGAAAATATGCTGGTCTGGCCAATAAACACATTGGTCCATATTATTGTGGTCTGTATAAATTTCTTTCCCACGTGTTTTATTCCAACGCAAAACAAGACTATTTTTTTCTACAAAGCAATCTGTACAACAGTGCCATTGTGTCTACCGATTTTGAGTTTTCACAGTGAGAGCTTAAACAAAGCCCTGCTATCTATTGAAATAATCAACCTTCGATTATTAAAATTGTGCATGAAGTGCAAGTATATGTATATGAAGCCTTTCTACTTATAAGATAAAATTGTATGAAATGTATATAGCTGAGCACACAACTCTACTGAAGTGGTAAAAACATAGGATATTTATCACTGTTTTTCACAAACTAAAAATAATCAGAGAATCAAATAGACAATGGGGGCACATGTATCATAGTTTTTCATCTGACACTTTTTCAGTTTCTGAAGTTGGCCTACTATCATTGCAATGTATCTTAAGTTTTTTCCCTTTGAATACAATGTGATGAGTTGCCTGTTTAGTCACACTTTTGAGACTTTTTTGCTGTGTTCAACTTTTTAATCCCAACTAATTACACCAAAAGTAAATCTAGGTCTAGCATCTCTGTTTGTGACTTATTAGCGGCAAAGGGTAATTTAAGCCCAAAAGTCTCACAATTTGAACAAACAGATCTAGCTACAAACATAAATACGACAAACTGCACTAAATCTTGAGGCTCCTTAACCCCTTAACGCTCTGCACGCCGTAGCTCTACGGCGCAGAGGAGTAAGGGATGTATGAGAGGCTCACGGGCTGGTCCTCTCATACAGAGGTGGGGTTTTTGCATTTTGCACAAAACCAACACCGAATAACCCTCACACGCCGCCCGCGACTTTCTGCGGGCGGGCGCCGCCATCTTTTTTTTCGATCGCCACCCCCCTCAACGTCATCGGGGGGCGGCGATCGGTTACCATGGTAGCTCGGGTCTTCTCTTGACACGAGGCTATATGGGTTTATGCAGGTCGTTACAATGAGCCAGTGGCTCATTTAATGTAAGACTCGCAAAACACGCCATATATTGCAATACTGTATATTGCAGTATATGGTAGGAGGCGATCTGATCATCTAGGTGTTAATGTACCCTAGATGGTCTAAAAAATAGTGAAAAAAAAAAAAAAAAAAAGTTTAAAAAATAAAAAAAATTAAAAATATTAAAAGTTCAAATCACCCCCTTTCCCTAGAACGGATATAAAACATAACAAACAGTAAAAATCACAGACATATTAGGTATCGCCGCGTCCCAAAATGCCCCGATGCTATCAAAAATATAAAACGGTTTACGGCCGGCGGGACCCTCCGAGTGCGGGAAATGGCGCCCAAATGTCGAAACTCGACTTTTACACCTTTTACATAACATAAAAAATGATAAAAAATGATAAAAAGGTCGCACAGACCTCAAAATGGTAGCAAGGAAAACGTCGCCTCATTTCGCAAAAAATGACCCCCTCACACATTTCCGTGCGCCAAAAGTATGAAAAGTTATTAGCGTCAGAAGATGGCAAAAAAATTTTTTTCTTTTGTACACATTCGTTTAATTTTTGAAAATGTATTAAAACACAATAAAACTATATAAATTTGGTATCACCGCATCGCACCGAACCAAAGAATAAAGTAGGCGTGTTATTTGGAGCGAAGGTGAAAGTCGTAAAACTGAGCCCACAAGAACGTGACGCACGTGCGGTTTTTTTCAATTTTCCCACATTGGAATTTGTTTTCAGCTTCGCAGTACACGGCATGTTTAAAATAAATAACATTACGGGAAAGTAAAATTGTTACGCACAAAATAGCCCTCACCAGGTCTGTACACGTAAAAATGAAAAAGTTATGGATTTTTGAAGTTGGGAGCGCGAAATAGCCGAAAAAACCCCTCCGTCCTTAAGGGGTTAATCCCTGCACCTAAAAAAAAATCACTAACTGTAAAAAGTTACCAAAAAAATAAAGCAATGGAAGCATAGGAGTGATACATGTCCCCCATTGGGGCACATAATAAGGACTCTTGCAAGTTCTTTTAGTGTGTAAACGGCTTGCACAGGTATTTTAAATGTGTTTTTGCACCACAAATGTTCACACGCTGACTGTTTTGTGTCCACTTGCACTAGCCGCTTTATCAACAAAACTATAGGGGCATTCAGGGGCTGCAGTCGACGGCGCCTGATTTAACATGACATTTAACTTTTTTTGTGCTGAAAAACTCAGCTAATACTGGGTGGTTATACAGTATATAAATTAACTGCAGAGATAGGAGGGCATGTCTAGCCTGAACAGGCAGCTGGTGCTAAGTGCTTGTAGACGCCCCAGTAGCCTCGCAGTTAATTTACATATTACTAAATAAGTTTTTTAACAAGATGAGTTAGGTTCAGGATTATTACATTACAGATTAGGGCATAGTTACCAGCAGATACTTCACTTCCCTCTCTTTATGCTATATTTATTACAAATGTACGGTTCATAAGAGGAACCAGAAAGCCAGAAGAGACCTACTGCCGAGAGCCAGGGCTACACTGAGTAGAATAGTGAAGGCACTGCTGGACATAGGTAACCAAGATAAAAGACTAAGCAAGCGGCGTTTTTTCATCCTTTAGCCTCCGGGTGAGCGACGTATGTTGTCAAGAGGCAATGGGAATGGGTGGGGGGCGAATGCATGTATTGCTTCTCTCCCCACAGCCCGTCAAGCACATGTTGCTCGGCAGGATGGTGACCCAGTGAGGTCATGTCCATATAGGACAGTGACAACTCTGGGGGAGAACACCCCTTTCTTGGTAGCAGCCAATTGCCGGCTGTGCTTTTGTACACTCCTCTCCCAATTTAAAGGGAAGGGATCTCCCCAAGTGATATATCCCACTGTAGGAGATTCAGTGGGATACATCTGTGCCAAAGTTGTAGAGATACAACGGAATCTCCTGACGTGTCTTGAACCATACACAAAAAGGTATGAATCCGCCTAAGTTGTGTTATTTTCTCCCTTTTGTGCTGTCTTAAGACCACGTGCAAACAGTTTCCTTTCCACATCTTTCTTTCCCTCTTTTATTTGGCAAAGGTTGCACTTAGTATGGCAACCAACCTCAAGAAGCAAGCACTAGTTCACCTCTGTAGCAACAGAGGTTTGACTTAGCTGACAACCAGGGAGCTGCTGGTTTGTGCTCTGATGGAGCATACATAGTATATAAGGCTGGAAAAGATGCAAGTCACATCATGTCCAACCTGTAAGAATAACCATACCCCTTTTACACTACAGGCCTCTCTTTAACATGTACATGTCTGCCTGTCAGGCAGCAGGGGTAGTGGACCCACTGGACGTGGAATCTGACGTTAAGTCTAAGTGGTATAGGATTTCAACAGTGCCGTCGCAAAAGCAGGTTGGACTTGTGCGGCGTGGTACCTACAGGTCATTCCACAGGCGGACTTTGCTTGTGGGGGCCCCAAGGCGCTACAGAGATGTTGAGGCAGATCGTAGTTAGGGACAGGCAAAAGGATCGGAGGCTGGGTCGGGTCAGAAGGTCTGGACCGGCAGCAAAGATCGAAGTCAATACTGGAACCGAGGGTCACAACAGGAAATTAGCAATATCAGCACTGCGCATAGGAACCAATCCCGAGACAGGGCGATGTTATAAGATGGGGATATGGAATACGATATACGGACCGCACAGCGCCAAAGGCTAAGGAGCTGTAAAAATGTTATACAGGATTCAAACCAGCCAAAGCATGGTAAACAGCAGACTGAGACAAAGAACTTTTGAAATAACCCGGAACAATTTGACAAATTAATCAATGGGTGGTTCTTAACCAGAACCAAAGGCGCGTATAAATAAATGTACATACAGGAAGGCAGGGTTCACATGCTGGGGGCACTTTAGGGCTGTTTCACATTGCTCTCGTTATCAGTCCATTATCACGGCCATGACGAAAGCAGGTCACCAACTGATCACGGGGATTGAACTCAATGGGCTCATTTACTAAGGGTCCGTCGGAACATTTCCTCCAGGTTTTTCCGATTTTTCTGATTTGCCCCATTTTTGGCGCACAGACTCAGTATTTGGTGCTCACGGCGCCGGCTGCACGAGACAGAAATCGGGGGTGGCGTCGGACAACCCGACGGATTCAGACAAGCTTAAGATTTACATTAGAATTGTGTCACAAGACACTTACTTACAGGAAGAAGACATTGAACTCCTGCTGACCTTGGCAGAAGAAACGGATGCGGAACTCGGGCGCACGATCTTAATAAATCGCGCCGGACTTTATACTCGTCGGATCGTCCGATCGACAGGAAATTGCCCCATCGCACACTCAATGTGCATTATATTGACTATTTATGCACATAGTTCTTCTTCTCCCATATGCAGCAGAGCAAATACTTTTTTGGAATCGTAAAAACTGTCTTTACACAGGAATGCTTAAAGGGGCAATTTACACTTTCAAAAAAGTTAATGCATCCTCATGTTACCTCTTTATTACCCCCAATCCCCCCATTTATTCTCACATGTGTCTCTGTACTTCTCACAAGCCTGTCCCTTCACATCTCAATATTTTCTACTCCCATAACTTTCACAGCTGTACCTTCATGGTCTCCTCTTTCTTACACGCACGCACCCCTATCTTCTTCTTATACAGTCTGCACCTCTCATATCCACCCTTGTCATGAACCCCCTCTATAGCTTCTCCACACCGGAACCCCATGTCCCATCTGCTGTCAACACAGCATGAACCCGCAGTCTTCTTCTCACATACCTGCACCATTTATCCACTTCGTTTTTACACATCTTCAATCTACTACCCCCTTCAGTCTGGGCTCCATGCCCCCTCCATTTTACAGAGCTTTCTTTCCTAATCCACCTCTTCTTGCAACAGCAAACTCCCAGCCGGCACCCTATTCTATCTCCACCAGCCTTCTCCCTACTCTATCTCCACACAATGGCATCCACCCTACTTCTCTTTACCTCACAGCCCTGCACCCTACTTCTCTCTCCTCACACTGCAGCACCCTACTTCTCTCTACCTCACACTGCATGCACCCTACTTCTCTCTACCTCACACGACCTGCACCTACTCTCTCTACCTACACGGCCTGCACCCTACTTCTCTCTACCCACACGGCCTGCACCCTACTTCCTCTACCTCACACAGCATGCACTCTACTTCTATCTATCACATGGCATCCACCCTACTTCGCTTTACCTCACACAGCCTGCACCCTACTTTTTACTACCTAACACAGACTGCATCCTACTTCTCTTACCTCCACACGCCTCACCCTACTTCTCTCTACCTCACCGGCCTGCACCCACTTCCTCTTACCTCACACGGCCGCACCCACTTCTCTCTACCTCACACGGCCTGCACCCTACTTCTCTCTACCTCACCTCCCCGGTCTGCACCCTACTTACTCTCTACCTCACACGGCCTGCACCCGACTTCTCTCTCCTCAACGGCATGCACCCTACTTCTATCTACCTCACATGGCATCCGCCTACTTCTCTTTACGGCACACCCCCTGCACCCTACTTTTTACTACTACACAGACTGCATCCTACTTCCTCTCACCTCACACACGGCGCACCATACTTCTCTCTACCTCAACGGCATGCACCCTACTTCTCTCTACCTCACACGGCCTGCACCTACTTCTCTCTACTACACGCGCACCCTACTTCTCTCTACTCACAGGCATGCCCTACTTTCTTACCTCCACAGCCTGCACCCTACTTCTTACCTCAACGCCTGCACCCTACTTCTCTTACCTCACACGGCCTGACCCTACTTCTCTCACTCACACGGCCTGATCACTACTTCTCTACCTCACACGGCCTGCACCCTCCTTTCTCACCTCACACGGCCTGCACCACTACTTACTCTCTACCTCACACGGCCTGCACCATACTTCTCTCTACTCACACGGCCATGCAACACCATCTCTCTCTACCTCACACGCCTGCACCAACTTCTCTCTACCTCCACGGGTCCGTGCTACCACTACGTTCTCTCACCTCACACGGCCTGCCACCACGGTACTCACCTCACACGCCTGCACCTACTCTTACTCACACGGCCGCACCTACTTCTCTCTAACCTCACACGGCCGCACCCTACTTCTCTCTACCTCACACGGCCTGCACCCACTTCTCTCTACCTCACACGTGCCTTCACCATACTTTCTCTACCTCACACGGCATTGACACTATTTCTCTCTACCTCACATGGCCTGCACCCTACTTCTGTGTAACCTCACACTCTGCACCCTACTTCTCTGTACCTCACACGGCCTGCATCCTACTCTTCTCTACCTCACACGGCCTGCCACCCTATTCTCTGTACCTCACACGGCCTGCACCCTACTTCTCTCTACTCACACTGCCTGCACCATACTTTCTCTCTACCTCACACTGCCTGCACCATACTTCTCTCATTCTCCTATAACACAATCTGCGCAGTTCCCTAATTGGCAGTCGCAGCCGCCGCTGTGTAACAACATCGCACTTTGCTGTACACTCTGTGGCTCCTCCCACACAAACAGTCTGGTCACATGATCATGAAGTCAGCGGAGGTCCTGTAGTGCAGCAGGAAATACAGCGCCAGGTGAACAGTTCAGGACGAGGAGGCTGCAGGTGAGAGCCGCGCACTGCCCCAGTGTAGCCAGATATTATACACCTATAACTGTCCTCACCCATAGCACATACCTACTACATATATACCATATAACCCTTAGTCATCCCTCTACCTGCCTACATGGGATCGGGTATGATCTCAGTTATGTGCCCTCATCATACCGGTTGTGGCTTCCATAGCAGTTCAGCTAACCTCAATAAGAGTACTCAGCCTCAGTGCTACGTTATTCTCACAACAGTTAATTGGGATTAAACCAGGGCCCCTCTGTTTTTTCTTGTGCTCCCGGCCTTGTTACACTGTGTTTTTTTTGGGGGGCTGTATCAGTATATCCACCTTCCCCATGCTTTCAATAAATAACAGTGTACCAAATCTTATCACAAAGCTACACAAAAAATTAAAAATTATTTTTATGTAATTACTAATCACGGTCTAATAAGAAAATATGCTGGTCTGGCCTCAATAAACCACATCGGATCCATATTATTGGGTTGTATCAAATTTTCTTTCCACGGGTTATTACCAACGCAAAAACAAGACTATTTTTTCTTTCTACAAATCAGCAGTCGTGACAACAGTCCATGTGTTCTACCGATCTTGAGTTTTACAGTGGAGCTTAAAACCAAAGCCATCTATATGAAATAATCAACATCTTTATATTAAATTGTGCATTGAGTGCAAGCTATGATGTATAGAAGCCGTTTATACATTAGTAAAGTAAAATTGTATGAAAATGTATTAAGCTGAGCACACACCTACTGAAGAGGTAAAACATAGGATATTTTTCAAGATGTTTTTCACAAAGAAAATAAAAGAGAATCAATAGAAAATGGGGCCCCATGTTCATTAGTTTTTCATCTGACACTTTTCAGTAGTCTTCTGAAGTTGGCGCCTACTTAATCATTGCAATGCATCATTAAGTTTTTCCCTTTGAGGATAATGTGATGAGTTGCCGTTTAGTCACACTTTTGAACTTTTTGCTGCTGTTCACACTATTTAAATCCCATAACTAATAGTTAAACAAAAATAATCTAGGTCTAGCAGCTGTTGTGTGACTGATAGGCGCAAGATGGGTGGTAATTCAAGACCCAAAAGTTGCACAAGTTGAAACAAAAATCTAGGCTACAAACTAAATCGACAAATGCACTAAATCTTGAGGCTCCTGAACCCATTCACGCTCTGCGCCGTAGCTCTACGGCGCAGAGGGAGAAGGGATGGATGAGAGGGCTCACGGGCGAGGCCTCTTCATACAGAGGGTGGGTGTTTTTGCATTTGCAACAAAACCCACACGCTAATACCTTAAACGCCGCCACGCGACTTTGCGGGCGCGCGGAGCGCCCGCCATCTTTTTTCGATTCGCACAACGTACCAGCCAACAGCAGTCATCGGGGGGCGGCGATGGTTACCATGGTAGCTCGGGTCTTCTGTGACACGAGGCTATATGGTATGGCAGGGTCGTTTACAATGAGCCAGTGGCATCCATTGTAATGTAAGACACGCACAAAAACGCATATTATTTGAATAATGTAGGATTGCATAGAGTAAATGGGGGTAGGAGCGATTGATCATCTAGGGGTTTAATGGTGCCCTAGATGGTCTAAAAATAGTGAAAAAAAAAGAAGAAGAAACAAAAACAGTACAAATAAAAAAAATTAATAAAATATTAAAGTTCAAATACCCCCCTTTCCTGAACGGATATAAAAAACTAACAAACATAGTCTAAAAATCACAGATCATATAGGTATCGCCGCAGTCCAAAATCCGCAACGATCGATCAAAATATAAACCCAAAAAAACTGGTTACGGCGGCGGTGACCTCCGACGGCGGGAGAAATGGCGCCCCAAATGTCGAAATAAGACTTTTACACCTTTTACTAACAAAAACATGCAATAACAAAAATGATTAAAAATGTGCCGAACAGACCTCCAAAATGGTAGCAATGAAACGTCTGCCTCATTCGCAAAAAATGACCCTCACACATGTTCGTGCGCCAAAGTATGAAAAAGTTATTAGCGTCAGACGATGGCAAAAAAATTTTTTCTTTGTTACACATCGTCCTAATTTTTGAAATGTATTAAAACACAATACAAACCATATAAATTGGTCACCGCGAATTGCACCCGAACCAAAGAATAAAGTAGGGTGTGTATTGGAGGAGAGGATGAAAGTCGTAAAAAACTGAGCCCACAAAAAGAACGTGAGCACGTGCGGTTTTTTTTTCCCAATTTTCCCACATTGGGAATTTTTTTTCAGTTCGCCAGTACACGGATGTTATTAAAATAATAACATTACGGAAACGTACAAATTTGTTGTAGCACAAAATAAGCCCTCACCACAGGTCGTGTACACGTAAAAATGAAAACAGTTCTGGATTTTTTGAAGTTGGGAGAGCGAGAAATGGATAGCCGAAAAAAACCCTCGTCCTTAAGGGGTAATTCTGCACCATAAAAACAAAATCAATAACTGTAAAAAGGTTACCCAAAACAAAATAAAGCAATGGAAGCAATAGAGTGATACATGTTCCCACCATTGGGGCACAATTAGCTAAGGACTTTGCAAGTGCTTTTAGTGGGTAACCGGCGTGCACATGGTATTTATAATGTGTTTTTGACCACAAAGGGTCACAAGTGACGTTTGTGTTTCTCAGTTGACACTAGCCGCTATGCAACACAATTAGGGGGCCATTCAGGGGCCAGTCGGGACCAATGCGCCTGACTTTAACATGCATTTAACTTTTTTGTGTGCTGAAAAACTCGCTATTACTCGGTTAATACAGATTATAAATTAACTGCAGAGACTAGGAGGCAATGCTCTGCCTGAACAGGCACGCGGTGCTAGGCTTGCTAGACGCCCAGTAGCTCTGAAGTTAATTAATATTACACTAAAATAAAGTTTTTAACCAAGTAGGTTAGGTTCCAGGATTGATTAAATACAGATTAGGGCTCACTATTGACCAGCAGATCTCTTCCTTACCTATTCATTCTTTACTTTTTTACAAATGTACGGTTCAAAGGCTAACCAGAAAAAGCCCCGGAGAGAGGACCTACTGCGAGAGCCAGGCATACACTGAGTTAGAATAGTGAAGCCCACTGATGCTGTGCCTATGGACATAGGTAACCAAGATAAAAGACTAAGCAAGCTGCGTTTTTCATACTTGTAGCCTCACGGAGTTGATGCGAGCGGTAGTTGCTCAGCAGCAGGCAATGGATGCTGTGGGGGGCGATGCCAGGTATCTTGTCTTCTCACCACAGCCCCGTCAAGCCACAGTTGTCGACAGGATGGTGGACCGTGAGGTCACTTCCAAGATTAGGACAGTGACAACACTTGGGAACACCCCTTTTCATTGGTAGCAGACCAATTGCCGGCTGCTGCTTTTGTAAACTCCTCTCCCCACATTTTTGTATCAAGGGCCAGGGTCTCCCCACAGTGATATATCCAACTGTTTAGGCATCAGTGGGCATACATCGTGCCTAAGTTGATAGAGATACAACGGAATTTACTCCTGACGTGTCTTGAACCCTACACAAAAAATCTAAAAGGTCTATATTGAATTCCCAACGACCTATAGTGTCGTGTTGTTCTCTATTCTTTCTCCCTTTTTGTGCTGTTCACCTTGTAAGCACCCCCCCACACGGCGTAAACACGTGTCACTTTACAAATCTTTTTTCTCCCCCCCATTTTTATTCTTGGCCCCCAACAGGTTGACAATTATTCTATTGTGTCAACCACATTCATAGCAGCAGCATGCACTAGTACCACCAGTTCTGTGATGCACTATCAGTACCCGGTCTATTGATCTGTACGCTGACAAACCATATGGGAACTTTTTGCTCATGCCTGGTTTCTTGATGCTAGACCTCGCAGCACCCACACCCTATCATAGTATATTACCCCGGCTGGTAAAAAGAGGCCAGTCCTCATGTCAAACCACTTGTAAGGAAAAACCAACTACCCATTTTACATACAGGCATCCCTTAACATGACAACTTTTTGCCTGTACTTCCACCTTCCCTGGAAGCTTTCACGGTGTGGCCCGTGGTAGTGGACCCACTGGAATCGTGGATTTTGGAATCTGATTCTAGTTACAGGTCTAAGTGGTATTCGGATTCAACAAGTTTGCCCAGTCGAAAAGCATCCGTCTCGTGTACTCTGCCTGCGGTTCGCTCGGTACATACCTAGGGTCAGACTAACAGGGCTCCGTTTGGAATTGCTTGGGTGGGCCTTTCACCTATTCCAAGGCGCCGCACCGGGGTTTAAAGGATGTTGAGCACGAATCGTAGGAGGGACAGGAAGAAAAGGACGGACGGCTGGGTCCGTAGCAGAACCCCGGTCTGGACCGGCAGCCAAGAATCGAAGTCAATACTGGAAAACGAGGGTCACAACAGGAAATTGCAATATCAGCACTGCCGCAATCATAGGAACAGAATCCGAGGACCAGGGCTTCCCGATGTTAACGATGGAGGATATGGAATACGAAATACGGAAAGCACAGCGCAAAGGCTAAGGAGCTGTAAAAAGTTTTAATACAGGATTCAAACAGCACAAACGCATGGTAAACAGCAGACTTGGAGACAAAGAACTTTTGAAATAATCCCGGAACACTTTTGACAAATTAATCAATGGGTGGTTCTTAAACCAGAACCAAAGAGCAGCAGCAGTGTGCCTGTAGCCCAGAGCGATGTAGAAGTACAAATGTAGGTTAAAATGTAGGTTTTCTTCTACAGCTTAATAATAGTAGAAATGAATGTGGACCAAGGAAGTTGTGGCTTCTTTTGTAACTTTTTCTATTTAAGACTATTTTGATTGTTGAAGGTATTGTGCGACATCACATGACAGCTGGCAAGGGGACACGTCATGGATGGTAGCATATATAGATGTCCTGCTATGCATGTCACATGTCATTATACACGTATACAAGTCATAGGAGTCACACATACAAAACATACATGTATGTAATCACACATCATACATGTATATTAGTCATAGGAGTCACATGTATATTAGTCATAGGAGTCACACATCATACTTATATAACAGTCATAGGAGTCACACATAATGCATGTATAACAGTCATAGGAGTCACAAATAATGCATGTATAACAGTCATAGGCGTCACAAATAATGCATGTATAACAGTCATAGGAGTCACAAATAATGCATGTATAACAGTCATAGGAGTCACAAATAATGCATGTATAACAGTCATAGGAGTCACACATAATGCATGTATAACAGTCATAGGAGTCACATGAGATGTGTATGAGTCATACAGAGCTGGGTGTGATAACGCGTCACATGGAAACTCCACTGTAATGTGCTTTATTTCCTTATTGGTGTAAAATACCTTCATCTATGATAAGGGTTTATGAGTTCCTGTTACTCTATGTAGTGTATGCAGGAGAAGCATTTATAGGTGAAATAATTATTCAGTTCCCAAACTGTAAAGATTTTTTTTCTGAATGAAGTCTAAATAGAAAGCCTTCTATTTATATATATTTGTATATAGATATTCTATTCTTCTATTAATATGGAAGACTATAAAGGTATCATGACAGACAGGCAGTGCAATGTGAACATAGCTTGACTGAATATTGGTATTCCCAATGAAATAACAATTGTGGAGCGTCTCTTTTATATAACTACGTCTTGTGTCTTTTCTTTGTTAGGCTTCCTAATAAATTGAGGTGTAACTTCTGTGACACCCCTAGTTGTCATTTATTTATAAATTTCCAGGAGGAATCACAGAGGAATGGTAAAGCGCAGAATGCAGCGTGCTTCAGAATATATATATATATATATATAATATAGGGTCATTAAATAGATACTGTATGTCAGAAGAGCTGAGAGATCCTCTTTAGGACATATTCACACGATGCGTTGCGTCACCTTTTTTATGCGTTTTTGACGCATTTCAAAGGCTTCAGCCTTGATCACAAGCTAAGGTTACATTGCGTTGCATCATGTGAAAGCACCCTCTGGGCGCGTTCACACGTTGCGCTTTCGTCGCGTTCATAACGCGACGCAAGCGCACAGGGGGCGGAGTTTGGGGCGATCGCATATGCGTTTCCCGGGAAACGCATGCGATTGATAACCCGATCGCATGCGTTTCTCTGGAAACGCATATGCGATCGCCCCAAAAAATCTCGCCCCCTGTGTGATGCGTCGCGTTATAACCGCGCGAAGCGCAACGTGTGAACGCCCCTCAGGGTGCATCCATAAATTATAAATGCAATGCAAACGCCTCGGTGATCGGCCCTTCAACATATATGTCCACATGGAAAACGTATGTGATTGCGTAACTCAGCACCCTGGTTGAAGAGAGTCAGCTATCAGCTATCTCTTCAGTTTTTAACTTTATGCAAATTAGTACTTCGGCATTCCAGGAGAAGGGGCAGGTCTGATGGAGATCTAATTATTCTTGTCTCTACACTTTCTTTCTGCTTGGGATGTCAATCATTATGTAAAGGTACAGTCATTGGTAGTGGTGCTCCAAAAAGCAAATTTTTATAAAAATAAAACATTAATTTTATCTAAATTAGCAGATCACTTGGAAAAAGTAGCTGTGTTTGGAAAATTTCTAATGTACCCTGCACATTGCTAGTTTTATTTATAGGTTGATTTGGGAGCTGGCAGACCCCCTTTAACAGAATCCACAGACATTAATCCTCTGTCCACATTCAGGGGGACTTTGGCTCCTAATTCTTCCAAATGCTAGGATTGGTCAAACTACCTGACACTTATTTCAGGGTTGGCTGTGACACACAATCAGTTTACTTTTGCCATGCATTTATTTTGGTGAATTTTTTTTTTACCTATTGCATCCATTTTTCAAAACCTTTCCATAACTGAATTTGAACTTTGACTCTCATTGCCCCCTATGACAGTAGGGGTTGTCAGGGATTTTTATGCAGGGCCCCAACAGCCCTCTTGACTTTTGTAAGGTGAGTCCTAATTAACCCTTTGAGGGAGGATGAGATAGCTGCCGGCTGCAAGCTGACAGAGTAAATTGCAAGACACAGTCGGTCTTCCCATGCACTCAAATCACACTGTTTATTTCAAACAGATACAGCTATATTTTAACACATAGAGATCAGCATTTGGGGTGTTGATAAGACACTTAGATCCTATTGGCCATTATGCTTTTGTACCAGCACATTCTGGGAAAAATGACTATGCCTTGTTTACAGCCATGCTTATCTACACAATGGCTCCTAGAAGCTTCTTCATAACCAAAATAAACAACAAGAATACAGAGGCCCGAAGGACGCTAAGAAATGCCAAGGATATTGTGAAAAGGCAAACAACAGTTTAAATGAGAAAAATAGCTGAATTAAAACATTTAACTCTATAGCTTCTAAGAGGGAAGCATACCCCCCCAAGGTGGCCGCTGTATCTAAGATGGCGGACAGTAGTCAATAGGGGTTTTATGGAAATTCTGGAAAACCCATTATGGGTTAAGTTAAGCGTGTATTTTCTCTGATCCAGACTGGTCATGGGATCGGCTGTGACCAATTAGTGACCTTGAGGGTGCTGTCACACGTTGCGTTTACCGCATGCGTTTAAAAACGCATTGCAATAGCTGGAGAGTGATTTGCCTAATTAAACAGCTGCTAACACCTGTGTTTACAAAACGCAACCGTTAACACATTGTTAACGCATGCGTTAACATCGCGGTTAACGCATGCGGTTGTTAACGCATTGTTGACTCATGCGTTAACATCGCGGTTAACGCATGCGTTTTGTAAACACAAGTGTTAAGAGGTGTTTAATTAGGCAAATCACTCTCCAGCTATTCCAATGCGTTTTTTAACGCATGCGGTAAACGCGACGTGTGACCGCACCTTCATGGTTCTGGGTCACAAAAAACAAAAGTTGGCACAGGGGCAACTAAAGCCACTGATTGGCCACAATAGGTCACAAAACCTACATCTACCCAGATGTTACAGAAAGACCACGGACCAAGGACTACAAAAATCCAAATCTAAGTATCTTGTTTGTTATCACGGATTGTAAACAATAAATTAACTAACATGAAGAAAATTTACTATCAAAATCCATCCTGATAAACCAGGGACATTTCCCATAGATCCAGGCACCGGGACTGTGGTATCTTCTTATATTGTCTCGGGGGGGGGGGGGGGGGTGTGTTACTAGAGCCCCTCCATGCTGTAGCTTCAAGTTCTTACACTCCCCCTGCTCCCTTAGCACTTCCTCCTCCCTCTGTCTGATGTAATGGGAGGGGGTAAGTGCTCCTGCACAGTGTAACAGTATGAAGCTACAGCACAGAGGAGCCTCAACTTACTTTCACAATCCCAATTTCTTGCAGGTGTCCGTAAGACATGAAATATTAGAACTTCCCTTTTCTCTGTTTGTATTATTAAGACTCCAATTGAAATGATTGGAACTTGGGTGAGTTTGCCCCCCCCCCCCCCATTCTAGAGATATTTGGACATTTCCAACATATTCCGTTTATATGGCAGTAATGTCATTACTTTGGAATAACTTTTAAACTCTTTAATAATAACATGTCTTTCACCTGTTCAATTGACAAAACTGCACCTAAAACCACCTCAAAGCTGATTGCGATGCAGTTTTAACTGCAACGTGTGAACGCACCCTGAGGGTGCGGTCACACGTCGCGTTTACCGCATGCGTTAAAAAACGCATTGGAATAGCTGGAGAGTGATTTGCCTAATTAAACACCTCTTAACACTTGTGTTTACAAAACGCATGCGTTAACCGCGATGTTAACACATGTGTTAACAATGCGTTAACAACCGAATGCGTTAACCGCGATGTTAACGCATGCGTTAACAATGCGTTAACGGTTGCGTTTTGTAAACACAGGTGTTATCAGCTGTTTAATTAGACAAATCACTCTCCAGCTATTGCAATGCGTTTTTAAACGCATGCGGTAAACGCGACGTGTGACAGCACCCTGACAGAGAAAAACTGAAATGTAAATATTTTTGCTGAACAAGATAAACTGAAATCTCACATGGTGATAAGTATTCAGCTCCTTTGCCCAGTATTGAGTAGAAGCAGCTTTGGAGCTGGTACAGCCAGGAGTCTTATTGGAAATCATGAAACATGTTTTTTACACCCGGATTTGGGGATCCTCTGCCTCTTCCTTGCAGATCCTCTCCAGTTCCCTCAGGTTGGAGGGTGAACGTTGGTGGAAGCCATTTTCAAGTCTCTCCAGAGATGCTCAAATGGGTTTAGGTCCGGGCTCTGGCTGGGCCAGTCAGGAATGGTCACAGAGCCACAACTTTGTTATAGTAACTGTGTGCTAAGGTTTATTGGTCCACATTTGTTAAAGGGGCATTTTGATGGTGCTGTCCACGTCACTTTACCCCGCATGCGTTTAAAACGGCATTGCAATAAGCTGGAGAGTGATTTGCCTAATTACACAGCTGCTAACACCTGTGTGTTTACAAAACACACCGTTCTACGCATTGTTTACGGCATGCGTTAACATCGCGGTTCAACCATGCGGTTTGTTAAACACATTGTTTAACGCATAACGTTAACAATCGCGGTTTAACGCATGCGTTTTGTAAACACAAGTTCAGAGATGTTTAATTAGGCAAATCACTCTCCAGCTATTCCAATGCGTTTTTTAACGCATGCGGTAAACGCGACGTTGGACCGACCCTAGGGTGCGTTCACACGTGCAGTTTACAACTGCATGTCATCAGCTGTGAGGAGGTTTTTAGGTGCAGTTTTGTGTCAATGGAACTGGTGAAAGACATGAACTGAACGGGTGAATTTGATGTTTGAAGGGAAACTTGCTCCACAAATGTCATTCACACCGTTCATGTTCATGTCTTTCACCTGTTCCATTGACAAAACTGCACCTAAACCTCCTCACAGCTATGCCATGCAGTTTTAACTGCAACGTGTGAACGCACCCTGAGGTGTGCGGTCACACGTCCGCGTTTACCGCATGCGTTAAAAACGCATTGGAATAGCTGGAGAGTGATTTGGCCTATTAAACACCTCTAACACTTGTGGTTTACAAACGCATGCGTTAACCGCATGTTTAACCATGCTTAACACCACATGCGTTAACCGCGATGTTAACGCATGCGTTAACACATGTGTTAACGGTTGCGTTTTGTAAACACAGGTGTTAGCAGCTGTTTATTAGGCAAATCACTCTCCACTATTGCAATGCGTTTTTAAACGCATGCGGTAAACGCGACGTGTGACAGCACCCTGAATATGGACATAGATTAATGTCTGTGGATTCTTTAAAGGGGTCTGCCACTCCCAATCAACCTATAAATAAACTAGCAATGTGCAGTGGTACATTAGAAATTTTCCAAACACAGCTACTTTTTTTTCCAAGTGATCTGCTAATTTAGATAAAATTAATGTTTAATTTTTATAAAAATTAGCTTTTTGGAGCACCACTACCAATGACTGTACCTTTACACAATGATTGACATCCCAAGCAGAAAGAAGTGAGAGACAAAAGAATAATTAGATCTCCATCAGACCTGCCCCTTCTCCTGGAATGCCAAGTACTAATTGCATAAAGTTAAAAACTGAAGAGATAGCTGATAGCTGACTCTCTTCAACCAGGGTGCTGGTTACCAATCACATACGTTTTCCATGGGAATACATATGTGAAAGGGTGGGCCGACCCGAGCCGTTTGCATTGCATTTGTAAATTTTGGATGCCCCTGAGGGCGCGTTCACACGTTGCGCTTTCGTCGCTGGTTCATAACGCTACGCAGCGCACAGGGGCGGATTTTGGGGGCGATCGCATATGCGTTTCCAGAGAAACGCATGCGATCGGGTTATCAATCGCATCGCATGCGTTCCCTGGGAAACGCATATGCGATCCTCGCCCCAAGCTCCGCCCCCTGTGGCGCTTTGCGTCGCGTTATGAACGCGACGAAGCGCACGTGTGAACGCGCCCAAGGTGCTTTTTCACATGATGCAACGCAATGTAACCTTAGCTTGTGATCAAGGCTGAAGCCTTTGAAATGCGTCAAAAACGCATAAAAAGGTGACGACAACGCACGTGTGAATATGTCCTAAAGAGGACTCTCAGCTCTTCTGACATAAGTATCATTTAATGACCCTATATATATATATATATATATATTCTGAAGCCCTGCATTCTGTCCTTTAACCATTCCTCTTTGCTCCTCCTGGAATTTATAAATAAATGACAACTAGGGGTGTCACAGAAGTTACACCTCAATTATTAGGAAGCCTACCAAACAAAAACACAAGACGTAGTTATATACAAAGAGACGCTCCACAATTGTTATTTCATTGGGAATACAATATTCAGTCAAGCTATTTCACATTGCACTGCCTGTCTGTCATGATACCTTTATAGTCTTCCATATTAATAGAAGAATAGAATTCTATATACAAATATATATAAATAGAAGGCTTTCTATTTAGACTTCATTCAGAAAAAATCTTTACATTTTTGGGAACTGAATAATTATTTCACCTATAAATGCTTCTCCTGCATACACTACATAGAGTAAACAGGAACTCATAAACCCTTATCATAGATGAAGGTATTGTTAACACCAATAAGGAATAAAAGCACATTACAGTGGGTTTCCATGGACGCGTTATCACACCCAGCTCTGTATACTCATACACACATCTCATGTCGTCCTATGACTGTGTATACATGCCATTATGTGTGACTCCTATGACTTATACATGCTTATTTGTGACTCCTATACTTTATACATGCATTATTGTGACTCCTATGACTGTTATACATGCATTATTTGTGGACGCCTATGACTGTTATACATGCATTATTTGTCCATGACTGTTATACATGATTATGTGTGACTCCTATGACTGTTATATATAGTATATGTGTGACTCCTATGACTAATATACTTGTGACTCCTATGACTAATATACATGTATGATGTGTGATTACATGTATGTTTTGTATGTGTGACTCCTATGACTTGTATACGTGTATAATGACATGTGGACATGCATAGCAGGACATCATATATGCTACCATCCATGACGTGTCCCCTTGCCAGCTGTCATTGATGTCGCACAATACCTTCAACAATCAAATAGTCTTAAATAGAAAAAGTTACAAAAGAAGCCACAACTTCTTGGTCCACATTCATTTCTACTATTATTAAGCTGTAGAAGACAAACCTACATTTTAACCTACATTTGTACTTCTACTCGCTCTGGGCTACAGGCACACTGCTATGGAAGCCGACACCGTATGATGAGGGCCATAACTGAACGGAGATTCAATACCCGATCCCATGTAGGCAGGTAGAGGGATGACGAAGGGTTATATGGTATATATGTAGTAGGTATGTGCTATGGTGATGACAGTTATTAGGTTAATACTAGTGGCTACACTACGGGCAGTGCGCGCTCTCACCTGCAGCCTCCTCGTCCCGAACTGTCACCTGGCTGGTATTTCCTGCTGCCTACAGGACCTCCGCTGACTTCATGATTCATGTGACCAGACTGTTGTGTGGGAGGAGCCATACAGGTGTACAGCAAAGTGCGATGTTGTTACACAGCGGCGGCTGCGACTGCAATTAGGGAACTGCGCAATTTGTTATAGGAAGAAATGAGAGAAGTAATGGTGCAGGGCAGTGTGAGGTAGAGAGAAGTATGGGGCAGGCATGTGAGTAGAAGAGAAGTAGGGTGCAGGCCGTGTGAGTACAGAGAGTAGGGTGCCAGGCCGTGTGAGTGAGATAAGTAGGGATGCAGGCCGTGTGAGGTAACGAGAAGTAGGGGTGCAGCCGTGTGAGGTACACAGAAGTAGGTTGCAGGCCATGTGAGGTAGAGAAATAGTGTGCATGCCGTGTGAGTAAGAAGTATGTTCAGCGTTAGGTAGAGAGAAGTAGGGTGCGTGGCGTGCGAGGTAGAGAGAAGTAGGGTGCGTGCCGTGCGAGGTAGAGAGAAGTAGGGTGCGTGCCGTGCGAGGTAGAGAGAAGTGGTGTCAGGCCGTGTGAGTAAGAGTAGGGTTGCAGGCCGTGTGAGGTAGGAAGTAGGGTACAGGCCGTTGTGAGGTAGAGAGAATCTATTGTGTTCAGGCGTGTGAGGTAGAGATAAGTCTGTGTGCTGCCGTGTGAGTAGAGAGAAGTATGAGGGTGCGAGCCGTGGTGAGGTAGAGAGTATGTCGTTGCAGGGTGTGAGGCGTGGTGGGAGAGAGAAGTAGGGTGCCGCCGTGTGAGGTAGAAGTAGGGTGCAGGCCGTGTGAGGTAGAGAGAAGTGGGGTACAGGGTGTTGAGGTAAGAGAAGTAGGGTGCAGGCCGTGTGAGGTAGAGAGAAGTAGGGTGCAGCCGTGTGAGGTAAGAAAAATAGGGTCATGCCCTGTGAGGTGAGAGAAGTAGGTGCATGCCGTGTGAGGTAAAGAAGTAGGGTGCAGGCCGTGTGAGGTAAGAGAAGTAGGTGCATGCCGTGTGAGGTAGAGAGAATATGGCATGGCCCGGTGGTGAGGTAGAGAGAAGTAGGATGCAGGTCTGTTTAGGTAGTAAAAAGTAGGGTGCAGCGTGTGACTTAAAAGAAGTAGGCTGGATGCCATGTGAGGTAGATAGAAGTAGGTGCATGCCGTGTGAGGTAGAGAGAATCGGGTGGCAGGTCCGTGTGAGGTAGAGAGAAGTAGGTGCACCGTTGAGAGAGAGACGTAGGGTGCAGTGCCGTGTGAGGTAGAGAGAAGTGGGTGGCGCCGTGTGAGGTAGAGAGAAGTAGGGTGCAGGCCGTGTGAGGTAGAGAATTAGGGTGCGGCCGTGTGAGGTAGAGAGAAGGGTAGGATTGCAGTCTGGTGTTAGGTAGTAAAAGTAGGGTGCAGGCTGTGTGAGTAAAGAGAAGTAGGGTGGATCCATGTGAGGTAGTAGATAGAAGTGCATGCTGTGTGAGGTAGAAGAAAGTAGGTTGCAGGCCGTGTGAGGTAGATAGAAGTAGGGTGCAGGCCGGTGAGGTCAGAGAAGTAGGTGCAGGTCGTGTGAGGTAGAGAGAAGTAGGGTGCATGCATGTGAGGTATGAGAAATAGGGTGCATGCATGTGAGGTAGAGAGAGTAGGGTGCAGGCTGTTGGTTATGTAAAGAGAAGTAGGGTGGATGCCATGTGTGGTATATAGAAGTAGGGAGCAGGCTGTGGTGAGGTAGATAGAATTAGGGTGCAGGCTGTGTGATTTCTCTGCTTTTGTCAAGAAGAAGGGGGATTATGGAAAGAAAGCTCTGTAAAATGGAGGGGCCATGGAGCACAGACTGAGAAGGGGGTAATGTAGATTGAAGATGTGTAAAAAGAAGTGGATAAAATGGTGCAGGTATGTGAGAGAAAGACTTCGGGGTTCATGCTGTGTTGACAGCAGAGGGACATGGGGTTCAGGCTGTGTAGAAGCTATGAGGGGGTTCCATGACAAGGGTGGATATGAGAGGTGCAGACTGTCTAAGAAGAAGATAGGGGTGCTTGCTGTGTAGAAAGAGGAGAACCATGAAGGTCAGACTGTGAAAGTTTATGGAGTAAGAGAAATATGTGAGTGTAAGGGACAGGCTGTGTGAGAAGTACGAGACACCATGTGTGATAAATGGGGGGATTGGGGTAAATAAAGAGGTAACATGAGGATGCATTAACTTTTTTTGAAAGTGTAAAATTGCCCCTTTAAGCATTCCTGTTGTAAAGACAGTTTTAACATTCCAAAAAAGTATTTGGCTCTGCTGCATATGGGAGAATAAGAACTATGTGTCATAAAATAGTCAATATAATGCACATTGAAGTGTGCGATGGGGCAAATTTCACTGTCGCGATCGACGATCCACGAGTATAAGTCCGGCGCGATTTATTAAATCGTGCGCCCGAGTTCCTGCATCCGTTCTTCCTGCCAAGTCAGCAGGAGTTTCAAATGTCCTTCTTCCTGTAAGTAAGTTGTCTTGTGACACATTCTAAATGTTTAAATCTTAAAGCGTTGTCTGAATCCGTCGGGTGTCCGACAGCCCCCCCCCCGATTTCTGTCTCGTGCAAGACCGGCGCCGATGCAACCAAATCTGATCGTGTGCCGCCAAAAATCCACCTGGGGGCAAATCAGAAAATTGGAAAACCTGGAGGAAATGATTCCGACGGACCCTATTAAATGAGCCCCATTGAGTTCAATCCCCAGTGATCAGTTGGTGACACTGCTTTCGTCATGGCCGTGATCATGGACTGATCACGGAGCAATGTGAAACAGCCCTATAGCTGCCTCCAGCATGTGAACCCTGCCTTCCTGTATGTCCATTATTTTATACTGCTGCTCTTTGGTTTGGTTAAGAACCCCCCATTGATTATTTGTCAAAGTGTTCCGGGATTATTTCAAAGTTCTTTGTCTCCAAGTCTGCTGTTTACCATGTCGTTTGGCTGGTTTGAATCCTGTATAAACATTTTTACAGCTCCTAGCCTGTTGGCGCTGTGCGTATCCGTATATCGTATTCCATATCCTCCATCTTTATCTCGCCCTGTCTCGTCTGGGATTTGTCCTAGCGCAGTGCTGATATTGCAATTGTCCTGTTGTGACCTCGGTTCCTATTGGATGTGGTGCCTTCCTCTCTCTTGCTGCCGGTCAGACCGCTGCACGACCCAGCCTCCGATCCTTTGCTGCCTGTCCTAACTCGATTCTGCTCAACACTCGTTACCCGCGCCTTGGGGGGCCCCCACAAGCAAAGTCACGCCTGTGGAATGACCTGTAGGTACACGCCGCAACAAGTCCAACCTGCTTTGCGACGGCACTGTTGAAATCCGAATACCACTTAGACTTAACGTCAGATTCCACGTGCCAGTGGGTCCACTACCCCTGCTGCCTGACAGGCAGACATGTACATGTAAAGAGAGGCCTGTAGTGTAAAAGGGGTATTGGGTTATTCTTCACAGGTGGACATGATGGACTTGCATCTTTTTCCAGCCTTATATACTATGATATTGCTTCCATCAGAGCACAAACCAGCAGCTCCCTGGTTGTCAGCTTAAGTCAATACCTCTGTGCTCACAGAGGTGAACTAGTGCTCTGCTTCTTGAATTGGTTGCCATAACTAAGTGCAACCTTTGCCCATAAAAATGGGAAAGAAAGATGTGGAAAGGACCTGTTTGCAACGTGTGTCTTAAGACAGCACAAAAGGAGAAAAATAACACAAACTAGGCTGGATTCATACCTTTTTTGTGTATAGGTTCAAGACACGTCAGGAGAGTTCCGTTGTATCTCTACAACGTATGGCACAGATGTATCCCAACTTGAATGCCTATACGTGGGATATATCACTTGGGGAGATCCCTTCCCTTTAAATGTGGGGAGAGGAGTGTACAAAAGCAGCAGCCGGCAATTGGCTGCTACCAATGAAAGGGGTGTTCTCCCAGTGTTGTCACTGTCCTAATATGGACAGTGACCTCACTGGGTCCACCATCCTGCCGAGCAACATGTGCTTGACGGGGCTGGGGGAGAGAAGCAATACACTGCATTCGCCCCCCCACAGCCACCATGGCCTCTGCTGAGCACATACGTCGCTCACCCCTCACTCGATGCTACAGGATGAAAAAACGCCGCTTGCTTAGTCTTTTATCTTGGTTACCTATGTCCACAGTGCCTTTCACTATTCTACTCAGTGAGCCTGGCTCTCGCAGTAGGTCCTCTCCTGGCTTTTCTGGTTACTCTTTATGAACCGTACATTTGTAAATAAATATAGAATGAAAGAGGAGAGGAAGTAGATCTGCGGGTAATATGGCCCTAATTTGTCAATTTAAATAATCCTGGAACCTAACTCATCTTGTTAAAAAACTTTATTTAGTAAATTTAAATTAACTGCAGAGGCTACCTGGGGCGTCTACAAAGCCTTAGCACCAGCTGTTCAGGCTAGTACATGCCCTCCTATCCGTCTGCAGTTAATTTATATACTGTATATAACCCAGTAGTAGCTGAGTTTTTCAGCACAAAAAAAGTTAAATGCATGTTAAATCAGGCGCTGGTCCGACTGATCCCCTAATGCCCCCTACTTTGTGTTGCATAGCGGCTGTGCACTGTGACACAAACAGTCACGTGTGACACATTTGTGGTGCAAAACAACATATAATACCTGTGCAAGCCGTTTACCACCTAACAGAACTTGCAAAGTCCTTAGAATTGTGCCCCATGGAGGGGGGACTGTATCACTCCTATTGCTTCCATTGCGTTTATTTTTTTTGGGTAACTTTTTACAGTTAGTGATTTTTTTTAGGTGCAGAAATTAACCCCTTAAGGACGGAGGGTTTTTTCGGCTATTTCTTTTCGTCTTTCTCGGCACTCACTCACCAGTCAAAAACATCCATAACTTTTTCATTTTTACGACGTGTACAGACCTTGTGAGGGCTATTTGGTGCGTAACAAATTTTTACTTTCTCCCGTAATGTTTATTTATTTTAACATGCCGTGTGCTGCGAAGCTGAAAAAATTCCAATTTGGGGAAAATTGAAAAAAAAAAACCGCACGTGCGTCACGTTCTTGTGGGCTCAGTTTTTACGACTTTCACTCTTCGCTCCAAATAACACGCCTACTTTATTCTTGGTTCGGTGCGATCGCGGTGATACCAAATTTATATAGGTTTTATGTGTGTTTTAATACATTTTCAAAAATTAAAAGAAGTGTACAAAAAAGAAAAAAATTTTTTTGCCATCTTCTGACGCTAATAACTTTTTCATACTTTGGCGCACGAAATGTGTGATGGGTCATTTTTTGCGAAATGAGGCGACGTTTTCCATTGCTACCATTTGGGTCTGTGCGACACATTTTAAATCATTTTTATTTCATTTTTATGTTATGTAAAAGGTGTAAAAGTCGCATTTCGGACATTTGGGGCGCCATTCTTTCCCCGGCCTCGGAGGGTCACCGCCGGCCGTAACACCGTTTTTATATTTTGGATAGATCGGCGCATTTTGGGCGCGGGCGATCCCTAATATGTCTGTGATTTTTACTACTGTTTGTTATGTTTTAATATCCGTTAGGAAAGGGGGGTGATTTGAACTTTTAATATTTTATTAATTTTTTTTATTTTTTTAAACTTTTTTTTTCTTTTTTTTTTCACTATTTTTTAACCATCTAGGGTACATTAACCCTAGATGATCAATCGCTCCTACCATTACTGCAATACTACAGTATTGCAATATATGGCGGTTTTTGCAGGTCTTACATTACAATGAGCCAACTGGCTCATTGTAACGAACCTGCATAAACCATATAGCCTCGTGTCAAGAGAAGACCCGAGGCTACCATGGTAACCGATCGCCGCCCCCCGAGACGTTCTGGGCGTGGCGATCGAAAAAAACGATGGCGCGCCCGCGCCGCGCAAAGTCCGCGGGCGTCGTTTAGAGGGTTATTAGCGGTGTGGTTTTGTGCAAAATGCAAAAACCCCCACCCTCTGTATGAAGAGACCTCAGCCCGTAGCCCTCTTCATACATCCTTACTCTCTGCGCCGTACAGCTACGGCGCAGAGCGTTAAGGGGTTAAGGAGCCTCAAGATTAGTGCAGTTTGTCTATTTATGTTTGTAGCCTAGATGTTTGTTCAACTTGTGAGACTTTTGGGCTTGAAATTACCACCCATTCTTGGCCTAATAAGTCACAAACAGAGCATGCTAGACCTAGATTTACTTTTGGTTAAACTATTATTTGGGATTAAAAAAGTTGAACACAGCAAAAGTCTCAAAAGTGTGTACTAAACAGCAACTCATCACCATTATCTCAAAGGGAAAACTTAAGATACATTGCAATATTAAGTAGGCCTAACTTCAGGAAACTGAAAAAGTGTCAGATGAAAACTATGATACAACATGTGCCCCATTGTCTTTGATTCTCTTATTATTTTTTAGTTTGTGAAAACAGTTGAATAAAATATCCTATTGTTTACCACTTCAGTAGAGTTTGTGTGCTCAGCTATATACATTTCATACAATTTTACTTTATAAGTATAAAGGCTTCATATACATAATACTTGCACTTCATGCACAATTTTAATATAGAAGGTTGTTATTTCATAGATAGCGGCTTTGTTTAAGCTCTACTGTGAAAACTCAAAACGGTAGACACAATGGCACTGTTGTATCAGACTGCTTTGTAGAAAAAAATAGTCTTGTTTTTGCGTTGGTAATAAAACACGTGGGAAAGAAATTTATACAGACCACAATAATATGGACCAATGTGTTTATTGACCAGACCAGCATTTTTCTATTAGACAGTGATTAATTAACATAACATAATTTTTAATTTTTTGTATAGTTTGATAAGATTTTGGTAACTTATTTATGTGAAAAGCAGGGGAAGGTGAGATATACTCCAGCACAGTGTTAACACCTGTGAGCCGAGAACCGAGGGCCCTGGTATTCTACCCGAATTAGCTGTTTGTAGAATACGTAGCACTACAGTTCTGAGGTTCTTACTTTTGAGGGAGCTTGCACCAAATCTCCCTAACATGGCGGCACCAGAATCCAATCTGTTCTGTGTTTTTCTTTTAACTATCTGCCAAAAAGAAAACCTAATGGTTTAACCTTTGTTAGAGGCAGATCAGGGGGACTTTGGCTCCTAATTCTTCCAAATGCTAGGATTGGTCAAACTACCTGCAATCTGACACTTATCTCTTATCCATTTTAACAGGGTTGGCTGTGACACACAATCAGTTTACTTTTGCCATGCATTTATTTTGGTGAATTTTTTTTTTACCTATTGCATCCATTTTTCAAAACCTTTCCATAACTGAATTTGAACTTTGACTCTCATTGCCCCCTATGACAGTAGGGGTTAATCTCTAGTATGTCTGTGGTTATGTAATAGTTTGCTGTACGTGTCTATTACTTTTTAAATTTTGGTGGCCAGAAACTATATCTCAGTATGAGTATTGTAACTTGAGACCATAACTATTTGAAAAAGTTGTCAGTAAAGAGAGGCAACTGAAAAGCCAATCTGTGCACAATATTGGTTAATATTATCGTTCACGTGTATGTGGGAGTTAGGAGAGAGAGCTGTAAGCTGTATTTACGTTCATACACCCTAATGGGATAATCCTATAAATATTTGTTAGAAGTGGGTCCTGTATCTGAATGAAATAGGATCGCCTATCCCCCAATTTTGTGAGTACAGGAAGTTTAGAGGTGAACATGCTCCAGCACCTGAGATGTAAGTTCTGAGAATGAGCTGGCATTTAGGTTTGGCTGTTCTCAAAAGTCCCTTTGTGCCAAAGTTTACATCCCGTTCTTGCCACAGCAGTGATTTAGAGTATGTACAACTCTTGTTTAGCTATAATGAGGTTCAGTGTGTTGAGGAAGACCATGACCTTTAGTCTTTCAGGTAGGTTGTGTTATTTCTTCCTTCTACAATAAAAAAAATCTTTCTTACTTTCATTTCTCTTACTATTTGGACTATAGCCATGGCTCTCCTCAATTCTCCACTAGTAAGCTGGGGAAATCAGCAGTATATTAAAGCCACCTTGCTACCAAGTTTTAAAACTACCCTTTTAAAAGGTTGTACTGTGCAATTTGTCAACTTTATATATACCATGAAAAAGATTTTTTACTTCACTTCAGATTTAGCCCAAAAAAAGTTGCATGTCTTGCTAAACAGAACACTGTAAATGTTTAAAAGATAATTTTCTCCGGAGGTCTATCCAACAATTAAAAGGGTATTCCCAAGAAGACAAGTTTCTTAAATGTACTCAGGATAACAAAATAATACATTCTCTAATTCCCTGTTATTAACAAAAATTCAGCATTTTACAGATATAATTCCAACCTGTGTCTATCAGGCAATACACCATTTCAGTTGCCCTTAGACACGACCATGTAACTTCTGACTTAGGATCGGGGAAGCCATCTTGAATTTCTGTGCGACTCTCTCTCTCTGCTCCCTGCAGTCTAGCCCCACCCCCCTGCAGTCCAGGACAGAGCTCACTCACTGATACAACTGAATCTGCGTCTCCTGCGGCGCAGTGAGTGGGGAAAACTACAAGCCTACGGAATGATACAGTTATTTATGGGGAGGCACAGCGATCTAGTGTGTTGGGGAATAGATGAGATGTAGCAGTACAGCGACTGTGTTCATTATGTGCAAAAGGAATCTCATGGATCTCATCATCTGATCTGTCTCCTCTCCTTTCTATGTGTCAGATACTAGTACAAGTTCAGAAGGGTAAATTAAAGTAGTGTGATAAAACTGTACACGACATCTAACCCATTTTCAAGTCACAGACAAAATGAATCATAATGGGGCAGATTTATCAAGCAGTCTGAAAGTCAGAATATTTCCGTTGCACTGGCAACCAATCCAAAGCTCTCCAGTCATTGACCAGTGATCATGAATATTTTAAAGGGGAGCTGTAATTGGTTGGCCATGGCAATTGAACATATCTGACTCTTCAGACACTGATAAATCTGCCTAATGGTTTGCTAGACGAGTCCCCCACACATCACTGAAATTTTGCATAACACCAACGGAGTGATAGGAGCTAAAACAGCTCTGTAACATGATAAAAATGAGAATTTAGGGCTGCAGGTCCACATGCGTGTTTTTGTGGTTGATGCATGCTGTGTTCCAAAGCTGACAAAGAGATGTCCTAAGTACATTTTTGAACAAAACACAAGCCACTAATGCAATGTTAATGCATTGTGTTACACAAACATTAAAAATGTATATGAAGAATCATGTTAACAACTTGCTGCTTAACAAAGCATTAAACAGTGTTTTGTAAAACATTGTTGACAACAAGTAATAGGCAATCTCCTTTTTTAAAAACACATGCTTTAACGCAAGGGTTAAAATAATCTTTAATGTGTTAAACAATTCACTGTTGAGGAATTTCTTTTCAAGGGGAAAACCCTTTAAGTTACTTACCGAGGGCTTGTGTTTGTTTTGTCCTAGGTTTTGCTGTAGAACATTTCCTCAGTGAAAGTGGTTTCCCTTTTAACCAGCCTCAATATCTGTTGTCAAATTCTAAAAAGACTTCCTTGTTCTGAATGCTCAAAAAAGAGGGGCCGAGTTGCAATGTGACCCTTCAAATTTGAAGCCAGGATGCTGTTTCCAATTTAAGAGAGAATTTTTTGTGAGCATGTGACAACCAGATGGTGACTATTTTCTAAGTTCATTATTCTAGAGATTTTAGAACGAAACTTAACTTATTCTGTCTTGCCACAGGTTCATTTAAGCCAGAGGTAGTGGTATGAAGTTTGTAGCAAAATTCACTGAAATGCCTTACAAGAGTTATGACTTCATTAATTTTCAGCAATTCTAAGGCATCTGAGTAGATTTCATAACATACTATATGTAGGATTCTGAAAGACGTAATAACAGCATTAACCCCTTCCCGCCACCGGCCCTTTTTCGATTTTGAGTTTTCATTTTTCACTCACCACATTCAAATAATCTGCAACTTTTTATTTTCAGTAAGAGCTTTGTGATGGCTTATTTTCTGCGTAACCATAAACTTCAAAAATGGTGGTATTAATATTCCATGCGCGTGTACCGGGAGGGGGGAAGCGGGAGAAAAAATGTACAAATGCAGTAAAACTGTTAAAAAAACGCATTTGGCCGTATTTCTTGTGGGCTTGGTTTTACGGATTTCACTGTGCACCCCAAATGACATGTCTACTTTATTCTTTGGGTTGGTTACGATTACGGGGGATACCAAATTTGTATAGGTATATAATGTTTTCTACATTTTAAAAAAAATTAAAACCTCTGTACAATTTTTTGGGGGGGGACCATTTTGCCATCTTCTGGGGATAATTAAATTTGTTCATACTTGGGTGTATGGAGCGGATGAGGGGTGGGTTGTTCTTTTTGCGGATTTTGATGACGTTTACACAATGTTATCATATCATGTTAGGAATATACGACCAGTTTGATCACTTTTTTTATAGAGTTTTTAACTTTTTTTGTAAGTGGCAAAAAGTGCCCTATTTCGACTGTTGGCGGCATTTTCCATTGACGGGGTGTCTAGTTAAACGCTGTGAAAAACATTTCATATTTTGATAGGGTCCGCGAGCCCTTCCATGTACCAGGGAACCGACATGTGACGTATATTACGTCAATGTCGGGTAAGGGGTTAATAACCTCAAAGTTGTTTCCTTATCTTCAGATAGACGTTGTAGCCATAGAGGATTACCATAAGATCATATGCACAGTGTTAGGATGCATTCACACAAAATGTGTGATTTACGGTAGTATTAAAAGACATTACTTACGGTAGCATACGGATCTATCAATGGGCAATAGGGGCATCCATTTACATGGCCATATGGCCACCATATCTTACCATACGGAAGAGAGTTGTATAAAAATATAGAGCATTTTCCTATTTTTCTCTGTATTTCCGTTCCGCATGCCCCATAGAAATCTATGGAACCGTGCAAAATGGGTTGTATACCATGTGACCATAGTTGCAATTACGTGCAGTTATCCAGAATCAGTGGGGAGGTGCATTCGTCAGCCAGCCAATAGCTCAGCCTTACATTATAACAAGGGATTACATTGTAAAGTAGTATCATTTGATAAATAGAAGTGGGTTTTATGTTTTATATAATAAATACAGGACTAAATATCATGTTTTCTGTTTTATAAGATTGCGATGGGATCCGAGACACCGAAACGACTTAACCAACTGTAGGGATGGCGGTGGTGAATGGACAATGGGACCCTTCAAGAAGTAGAAGCCTTGTAATAAAAGTGACACTGATATGCTGGAGCAGATTAAGGAAAACTTGTTGTGGAAAACAATAAATTGAAGGGTAACTAAGAAATGTCCACATGATTAGTAAAACTTGTTATATATTTTCGGTATCAAATGTCCTTCTTTTGTAAATCATTACACATTGTAAGACATGATATATGTGTGTCTTGATTGAGGAAAAAAGCAGCAACCTCGAATGTTTCATGTATTTCTGATAATAAAGAGAAACCCTGATTCACTGCATACAACAGAGTGCTGCTGCTTTTTCCTCAATTGGTATGTCCCAGAACCCATGCAACTGGGATCTTTCTGTGTGGGCACCCCATCCACAGTGTAGCAGCCCCAGATTGGGCAAATAGGTGCTATGTACATTTTTTTTTTTTGTGGACGATATGTAAGTCTTAAAAACATTTTTTTCACAATGAAAAATAATTAATAATAACGAATATGTTTCACACATGTGCATTTTCTAGAGAGACCAAAACTCTTTCAAACCCTTTTTGGTAGTAATCGTATTAAGAATCTTAACAATCTGTTTGTTACCGACTGTCCTCTGATATCATGTTTCAATTGGACAATACCTTTTAATTGTATTTTTTTAATTTTAATAATTTTTATATACTTATTAATTGTATGTAGAAAACTATGAAGCAGAAAAAATCAAGAAATGAAGGAGCGCCTTGAGAGAGCTTTTAAGAGAGAAAAATGCGGAGGAGGAACATGCACGTATGAACCTGGATACAAAGAAGCAAATCAGCGCTTGTTGGAACTAAATAATGAAAATGATATTAAGGAAGGAGAGTACATCAGTTTAAAGAAAAAGAGAACCTGTCCATGAGGTGGTGCTGTATTAAAATCTCTTGGCTCCCCTGTAACCTTGAAAAATAGTGCTTCATGTCAAGGCTTATAGGCAGGGGGATCATAGGAGGGGGCCTCCCGGGGCGGAGAGCCCCAGGGCCCCACCACTTGCCCTTTAAGGGGCCCCCACCAAATGTGGGCGATTCGGATTGAGTCTGCCCTTTGTCTATGGCAGAAACGAGGGAACTATCTGCCATAGACGAGCTTAGATGTAAACAAAAATGGCAGCGCCCGACGCAAGGCGCAGAGGTGATGTCGTGCGTTTGTGACGCACGCGCCGAACAGTCACGGAGCAACCTGTAGCAGGGCGCCGCATCTTTGTTAACCGACACGACAAGAAGATGGCGGTGAGTCAATGATATTTAATCTACGACTGTATGTGTATAAGGGGGTGAATATAGTTCTTTAGGGGAACTGTAAATGGTTATTACGGGGAACTGTATATAGTTATTTATAGGGAATGTTGTTAGTTATTTAGGGGAACTGTGTATGTTATATAGGGGGGGTGTATATTTTTATAGGGGGGACTGTATATAGTTAGTATAGAGGGTGTATATAGGTATAGGGAATCGTATATGTTATGATCGGGGGTGTATATAGTTACATAGGGGCTGTTTAAGTTAATGTGGTGGATGTATATAGGTAACTGGGGGCTCTAATAGTGATATGGGGAGCTGTATATATTGGTGCCGGGGGAGCTTTATATAGTGATTATGGCAGCTGTACAGTATATGTGTATTAATGCTGGGAGAGAATATATGATATGGGGAGCTTGTATATAGGGTTGCTGGGGTGCTGTATAGTGGTTTTTTGGGGGAGCTGATAAGTGAATGGGGTGTATTCATATGCTGGGGGAGCTGTATATAGTGAATGGGTGGGGAGGGAGCTGTATACAGTGAATGCTGGGGGAGCTGTATACAGTGAATGCTGTTACAGTGATGCTGGGGGGAGCTGTATACAGGTGAATGCTGGGAGGGAGGCTGTATACAGTGAACTGAGGGGGAGCTGTATACAGTGAATGCTGGGGTGGAGCTGTGTTACAGTGAATGCGGGGGAGCTGTATATAGTTATTGCTGGGGGAATGGTATATAACGATTTGCTGTTACCTGTCTGGACTTCATTCAATGGGGGCCCCCACATATTTTGTGCCCTTGGGCCCCCACAACCTTAATCCGGCCCTGCTTATAGGTGCAAATGCTCAGTTATTCTGGCTATATGTATTTCATTGTGCTATAGAAGTCAGATTGGTATTGGTGCTATGGCATTCAATTTTGTATTGTAGTATCTGGTTTTAAAACATGGAGTCGTCTTTCTTTTGAGCAATGCCCCAACAAAAATCTGTGTATGTGTTGCCCATTTCCAAATACACTTTTTGCACAAGAGGATTTGTTTTTCAGCAAATTTGGTGGTTAAGTAATTTTAATTTAGAATCCTTAAATTTGTGTTGGTATCTATAAAAATTAGAATAATTACAAGTGTTGGATACTAACAGACTATAAATACTCTTGGTGTTTGCAAAGCTACCAAATGGACTTATCAAGAAAATAAGGCATACAGACTACATTTGAATTTGTAGTCCAGGCATCATTATTTCCATAATTACTGTTCTTTTCTAGGCATTTATTGCTTTAAGTTGCGTGGGAGTGTATACAATTATTTTATAGCATTAAAACTGAACATTTCTTTTGGTATTTCTAATTATAGGACACCAACGTGCTCCTCTGTTGAGAATAGAAGAGAATAAAACATTTGAAGACTCAAATTATAGGTCTTCAGGCTGAGAAGATGATCTTTTGGCGATAGTCGGCCACAATAAACTTCAGCAGTTGCAACATCGAAGACTTCATTTGTTGGAAAATCCGAATTGCCAGTGAGTTGAACCGCTGTTAATACAAGCTGCAAGTGTCTCATGTCACACTACGGACAGTTGCCACAAACCAATGCAAAGTGGTTACGTGTCTGTTTACAAGTCCAAGTGATAAACCGACCCCCCCACGATTAGCAAGAAAACTAGGCTGACAATCAGAACACTGTTGAGCCCGCAATCTAGGTGGTAATGAAATGGAAGTCCAGCAGTCCATGCCCTACTCAAGTAGTATAGTCAAACGCAAAAGTGCCATGCCCTCAATATATGAGCCCTGAGACCGCACCCTGCGCCCAATCCAGTAGTATAGCTAGCTGCCCCCAGTATACTAGCACGCCAGACAGCCCTCCTGCCCCCCCAGGATATGCTAGCCAGCCATCTGCCCCAGTATAGAGATAGCTACCCCTACCCACCCCCCCCACTATCTATAGCAGTAGCCCCAGGTATAGCAAGCTACATGCCCCAGATTATAAAACCAGCCCCCAGATATAGTCAAGACAGCCCCAGTATGCCTATCACAATTAAAAATAAAAGTCAATATTCAGCGTTCCGACGCCCCCCCAGCAGGTCATTCTTTGCCTCCAAGCAGAGGTGACAGCGGCTGGATGTCATAGTTGTGGGCGCCCGGGGCTAGCGACTCGGAGGTTGCTGCGGATAAGCAAGACAGAGGACTCTGCACGGACGTTGGAAAGGTGAGTATTGACTTGTATTTGTTTTTTTGCTGAAAAACTTTGTCTACTCAACGTTCTTTTATAATCTGATGTATATTATTGAAGAGAAGCATAGCCAATCCGTATGCTTGTTAATGGAACTCATCAGAGCAAAAATCGTACCCCAATTGAAAAATGTGTTTTGACTATATAGTTTTTTTTTTGGAAAGGATATTGCTGCGATGAGAAATACACTAAGCGACAAGCAAAGAAACTAAAAAATGGTTATAAGTTCATACAGGTAAGACCAAATCATATATTTTGTTCATGTTTTTTTAAAAATATTTTTTTAAATAAGCATTTAATTACTAAATTTGTATATTGTATCTTTGTTATGATAACCTGAAGCAATACAAACTTTGAATGGAACATCTGTAGGCAATCACTATGTGTGGCTATTCATATCTATGGTTTTGTTCATTATAACTACCGTATTTTCGGATCTATACGGCGCATGGACCATATACGAGCACTAGGTTTTAGAGGTGGAAAAATAAGTAGAAAAAAATGTGTTTTTCCCCATGTGTGCGTAAAAATATTGAAATAAAGTAACAGTAAAGCATAGAGCGCCTTACGGGGCGGTGAAGCACATGTTTCATCTTGGAAAAGGGGTTAGGGGCGAGCAGCCTACCCCCCCTCTGGGCATCAACGTGTGCCCCCGTGCTACGTCGGGGGCACAGTTCATGTGAATGTAGCCTAAGGGGAGTGTGTATGGGTACTTTTATTAGGGGTCATTGGGACATTTGGTGAAGTGTACGTCGTTCGGGGAGAATTAGAGGATGATTTATTAGGGGACATTTTTGAGTGTTGGCTGCCCACCAAGCTCAGCCCAACAGTTGGTTGGGAGAGACAGAATTCGTGGGGAATTTATGGCTCTTTAGATAGGGGATTATGTGGCAACGTATACAGGGGCGGTTTCAGATGTTACCAGGGCTGTGATATATTGACAATGGTCACAAGAGTACATTATGAGGAGGAGAGGGCACTGGCGGTGACAATGCTTTGCACATGGTCACAAGGGTGCAACTATGAGGAGGGGAGAGGTAAAGGAATGGGGTGAGGTGACAATGCTTGTACACATGGCCCAAGACTTTACACTCTATGAGGAGGAGGCACAGAAGGGGGTGACAGTGCAGTACAATGGAAACAAGAGCTTACCTCTATGAGGAGGAGAGACAAAGGACGATGACAGCACGTGTACAATGGTCACCAAGAGTACAATCTATGAGGAGGAGGAGGAACCAGGAGATGACAGGCTGTACAATGGTCACAAGAGCTTACAATCGTATGAGGGGGGAGGACAGGATTGGTGACCATGCTTGTACATGGCCCAAAGAAGCTTACACTCTATGAGGAGGAGGGGGACCACAGGAGGACAGTGCTAGTACAACTGGTAACAAGAGCTTACAATCTATGAGCGGGAGGCGAACAGGAGGGTGACAGGTTGTTGTCCAAGATAACACAAGAGTATACAATCTAGAGGAGAGGCGACACAGGGGGGTGACATAGACTGAAGCTCCTGTGCTGGGAATGTGTTCAGTTTCACAACACCTGTGAGAAGAGCACAGCAGGACACAGGGCCAAGCAGAGGACTTCAGTATGGTCACAGTGCCGTCCCTCTTAGGGGTATTTGATTTGCCCTAGCGCCGAGACAGATGGGACTTGGGAGAGACAGGAAGTCCAGCATCAGTCACGGAGAGCTCAAGTGCTGAGGGGGAGTGGCTGTAATTCCCTTCATCTGATCAACATGGAAAGTGGTGTGTGCAATTGGTCTTGTGGTGCACGCTGTGTCCCTGTAATGAGTCAGCAGCTCATGGGTCAGCCATGCCGGCTTACTGCACAGTGTGCCGTCCTCCATTCTCTGCAGTGGAGGGTCATGAGAGCCCGGCATCAGTAACTTGTGGACTATACAGGACGCACCACGTTGTTTCCATCTTCTGGGGGAAAAAAATAGCGTTATATAGTCCAAAAAATACGGTTGTAGATACGGACTGTGTTAATCCACCTATTCCAGACCCACACTTTAGATTTAGGTAAATAACCAAAGATTTTTTCAATGTTTTTGGGTGCCTCCCTACCCCCTATCTGCTATCCGCGTTCCTTATTTTACCTTCGTTGTCTGTATAAAAATATTTTAAGCTTCAAATTGAGCAAGCGGGACTATTAGGGGAGCGTACCAGAATCTTTGGGCTTATTAATTATTCACTTCATTTTACAGGGCTTCCGGCTTGCCTCCGCTCCCTATTCCCCCCTTTTCCACCTCCCCGTCCTCGACAAGCCTGAGAGTCGGTGATTAGCAGGTCTTGGCCATTTGCTCACATCGACAGGTACGGTCATGATAGTTTGTCTCTGCAGTGGGCATACAGAGTCCTTAGTGTGGCCCTCATTGAGCAGAAACAGCGCATGACGGGACGTGAATTTTGCGCAACCATAGCGGAGGAATGGGTCCAGAGAGAAGACAAAAGACAGAGGGGATAGTGGACACTATCAGGGAGTCTGCATGGCGACACAGGACGTACTTTAAGATGCCTGTCACCCACACAGCAGGGTTATCAGCGGATGGTTTTGGGGTGGACCTTTTATGGATATATATATTACACCTGTGTGGTTTCGCTGAGTTTCACCAGCAGATTGGTCAAGTGTTCGATGCAGCAATTCGATGGAGTCAGTAATACGGTAATCCAACTCTGGAGAGGTAGTCCCAGTTTTCAAACAGTCAAAAGTATTGAGTAGCCCACTTCCTCAATCCTCTCTCCTTGTTATTCAAGCCTAATAACAGAGTTAAGGTATTGTTCTCATAGGAAGGGACCTTTAGGAGCTGGAATTCAGATGCATGGGGTTAAAACTGGTGGCTGTTGCGGGGTCGGAATAGGACCTGGCAGTGGAGGAGTGGGGATGTAGATCCCCAAGATGGATAAGCTATGTCCTGGTGTTGCGGGCCAGAGGAAATGCGGGGTGTGGGGTACGTTTCCTGGATGGTAAATGTGGAGGGGCGAGAGAACTCCTGTAACTGTTGCAGCTGGGAATGTCCCAGCTGCATCTCGTCCGGCCATTCCGGTGTCTTTGAAAGACGCGACCAAGAATGTTTAGTCCCAGTTTTGTAATGTAGTGTCAACTTTTAATTTAACCTCCCTTCACTTCTGTTGGTTCATAACAAGTTATAATTGGATCAAGGTATAGGTCAAGTGATGGCGAACTTGTAGAGACCAGGTGCCAAAACTACAACAAAGACCTGTCTAAATTTATCACCAATACAAAGACGTGCCAACAAAGGGACATGTAGTTTGGATTTCATACCCCGCTCTGTCACTCCTTCATTTCATATAATCACCTGAGGACACAATTAAGCAGAGAAAATAGCAGGGAAATTTGACGATCATTTGTAACTTCCTCAGGATGCATAACCAGGGGAAAAATTGTCAAGGGCCGGACGCAGGAGATACAATGATAAATCCAGATCTGTTCACCACTTTCCCACCCCTCAGTAGTCCCAGTAGCGCTGACACTTTAACATACCCTATGTTGCAAAGCAAGTCTGGGCTTGTTGAGACCTGAAGGAAATACCTGGGAGTCTCTCTGGTGGCATTGCAGCCGGCCTGCCCACAAAAGAAAGGGCTCTGAGTTGGCCACCTCTGGCACCCGTGCATAGTTACGACACCACTGGTATACGGTGCGCCAGTTGCAGGTTTTCAATTGTTAGTTTTCATCTTGAAGTTTTCTTAAAACTCACATTTAATATATGATAAAAACAATGCCATCTACTTGTGTACCATATTAGAATGTAGACACCTATTCTTGTGCTAAGAAAAGAAATATTAAGTGGTTTAAAATTTATTTTTCAGAGAGGGTGCTTTGATGATGAAAAACATGCCCATGGAATCAGAAGAATGGGCAGTGAGCAAAACTCCTGCACAGATTGCGTGGGAAGGAAACTGAAAAAGTAGAAGAATTGCAAAAGGAGTTAGAAAGGCAAATGAAAGGCAAACAGTTGTAAAGTTGTTTGATCCTGATCTCTCTCTCTGCTCCCTGCAGTCTAGCCCCACCCCCCTGCAGTCCAGGACAGAGCTCACTCACTGATACACACTGAATCTGAGTTCCTGCCGGCAGCAGTGTGAGGAAAACTACAAGCTACGGACTGATAAGTTATTATCTGGGGAGGCACAGCAGATCTAGTGTGTTGGGGAATAGCATAGATGTAGCAGTACCGACTGTGTCATTATGTGCAAAAGGAATCTCATGGATCTCATCATCTCTGATCTGTCTCCTCTCTCTTTCTATGTGTCAGATACTAGTACAATGTTCAGAAGGTAAATTAAAGTGTAGATAAACCTGTACACTGACCATCTAACCACATTTTCAGCTCACAGAACAAAATGAATCATAATGGGGCAGATTTATCAAGCAGTCTGAAAGTCAGAATATTTCCAGTTGCCCATGGCAACCAATCACAGCTCAGCTTTCATTTGACCAGTGCTCATGAATATTTTAAAGGGGAGCTGTGATTGGTTGCCATGGGCAATTGGAAATATTCTGACTTTCAGACACTTGATAAATCTGCCCTAATGTGTTTGCTTAGAGAGTCCCCACACACATACTGAAATTTTGCACTAACCACCACTGAGTGATAGGAGCTAAAACAGCTGTAACACTGAGTAAAATTGAGAATTAGGGCTGCAGTCCCACATTGCGTGTTGTTTGCGTTTGATGCATGTGTTTTCCAACAGCTGAAGAAGAGATTTGCCTAATTACATTGTTTTTAACAAAACACAAGCACTAATGCAATGTTAATGCATGTGTTAACAAAACATTAAAAATGTATATGTAAGCATCATGTTAACACTTGTGTTAACAAAGCATTAACACATGTGTTTTGTAAAAACATTGTTGACAACAATGTAATTAGGCAAATCTCCTTTTTAAAAACACATGCTTTAAACGCAAGGGTTAAAAATAATCTTTAATGTGTTAACATCACTGTTGAGAATTTTCTTTCAAGGGAAAACCCCTTTAATGTTACTTTACCGAGGCTTGTTGTTTTGTTTTTGTCCTAGGTTTTGCTGTGAACATTTCCTCAGTGAAATGTGGTTTCCCTTTAACCAGCCTCTAATATCTGTTGTCAAATTCTAAAAAGACTTCCGTGTTCTGCATGCTCAAAAAAGAGGGCCGAGTTTGCAATGTGACCCCGAAAATATATAAACAAGTTTTACTAATCATGTGGACAATTTCTTAGTTACCCTTCAATTTATTGTTTTCCACAAGAAGTTCCTTAATCTGCTCCAGCATATCAGTGTCACTTTTATTACAAAGGCTTCTACTCTGTGAAGGGTCCACATGTCCATTCACCACCGCCATCCCTACAGGTTGGTTAAAGTACTGTTCGGCCATCACAACCCTTAATAAAACAGAAAACATGATATTTAGTCCATGTATTTATTATATAAACATAAAACCCACTTCTATTTACAAATGATACTACTTGTACAATGTATCCCTTGTTATAATGTAAGGCTGACTATTGGCTGGCTGACAGAATGCACCTCCCACTGCCAGCCTCTATATCTGTTGTCAAATTCTAAAAAGACTTCCGTGTTCTGCATGCTCAAAAAGAGGGCCGTTGCAATGTGACCCTTTCAAATTTGAAGCCAGGATGCTGTTTCCATATTTAAGAGAGAGATTTTTGTGAGCATGTGACACCAGACTGGTGACTATCTTCAAGTTTCATTATTCTAGAGATTTTAGAACTGAAACTTAACTTATTCCTGTCTCTGCACAGGTTCCATTTAAGCCAGAGGTTATGTGTAAGAGCTTTGTAGCAAAATTCCTGAAATATCCTTACAAAGAGTTATGACTTCATTAATTTTCAGCAATTCAAGGCATCTGAGTAGATTTCATAACCTACTATATGTAGGATCTGAAAGACTGTAATAACAGCATTAACCCCTTCCCGCCACGGCCCTTTTTCGATTTTGACGTTTTCAATTTTTCACTCCCACATTCAAATATCTGCAACTTTTTATTTTTCCAAGTCCAGAGCTGTGTGATGGCTTATTTTCTGCGTAACAAATTACCTTCAAAATGGTGGTATTTAATATTCCATGCCGTTACCGGGAACGGGAGAAAAAATTCCAAATGCAGTAAAATGGTAAAAAAACGCATTTGTCCGTATTCTTGTGGGCTTGGATTTACGGATTTCACTGTGCACCCCAAATGACATGTCTACTTATTCTTGGTGTTGGTACGATTACGGGATACCAAATTTGTATAGGTATTATAATGTTTCATACATTTAAAAAATTAAAACCTCTACAATTTTTTTGGGGGGATTTTGCCATCTTCTGGGGCTAAAACTTTCATACTTTGGTGGATGGAGCTGGTGGTGTTGTTTTTTTGCGGATTTTGATGACGTTTACAATGTTATCATTTTAGGACTATACACCTTTGATCACTTTTTATAGAGTTTTTAATTTTTTTTAAGTGGCAAAAAGTGCCATTTTCGATTTGCGCGTTTTCCGTTACGGGGTTTAAACGCTGTGAAAAACCATTATCATATTTTGATAGGGTCCGCGAGCCCTCTCCATGTACGGGACCCGACATGTGACGTACTATTACGTCACATGTCGGTAAGGGGTTAATAACCTCAACGTGTTTTCCTTATCTTCAGATAGACGTTGTAGCACTAGAGGATTACCATAAGATCATATGTCACAGTGTTAGGCTGCATTCACACAAATGTGTGATTTACGGTATTATATAAAGACTACTTACAGGGAGGCATCGACTCTTCAATGGGCAATATGGGCATCCATTTACATGGCCTATTGCCCCATATCTTACCATACGGAAGAGAGTGTATAAAAATATAGAGCATTTCCTATTTTCTCATGTATTTCCGTTCCGCATGCCCCATAGAAATCTATGGAAACGTCAAAATAGGGTTGTATACCATGTTGCACCATATGTTGCCATATATCACGTGCAGTTCCAGAATCTTTCAAATTTGAAGCCAGGATGCTGTTTCAATTTAAGAGAGAGATTTTTGGAGCATGTGACACCAGAGGTGACTTTCTAAGTGTTCATTATTCTAGAGATTTTAGAACTGAAACTTAACTTATTCCTGTCTCTGCACAGGTTCCATTTAAGCCAGAGGTATGGTATGAAGTTTGTAGCAAAATTACTGAAATATCCTTACAAAGAGTATGACTTCATTAATTTTCAGCAATTCTAAGCATCTGAGTAGATTTATAACATACTATATGTAGGTCTGAAAGACTGTAATAACAGCATTAACCCCTTCCCGCCCGGCCCTTTTTCGATTTTGGTTTTCATTTTTCACTCCCACATTCAAATATCTGCAACTTTTGATTTTTCCAAAGTCACAGAGCTGTGTGATGGCTTATTTTCTGCGTAACCAAATTACACTTCAAAATGGTGGTATTTAATATTCCATGCGTGTACCGGGAAGCGGGAGAAAAAATCCAAATGCAGTAAAACTGGTAAAAAAACGCATTTGTCCGTATTCTTGTGGGGCTTGGATTTACGGATTTCACTGTGCACCCCAAATGACATGTCTATTTATTCTTGGGTTGGTACGATTACGGGGATACCAAATTGTATAGGTATTATAATGGTTTTCTACATTTAAAAAATTAAAACCTCTGTACAATTTTTTTGGGGGGGATTTTTGCCATCTTCTGGGGCTAAAACTTTCATATTGGTGGATGGAAGCTGTGGGTGGGTTGTTTTTTTGCGGATTTTGATGACGTTTACAATGTTATCATTTTTAGGACTATACGACTTTGATCACTTTTTTATAGAGTTTTTAATTTTTTTTTAAGTGGCAAAAAGGTGCCCCTTTTCGATTGGCGCGCTTTTCCGTTACGGGGTGTTTAAACGCTGTAAACCATTATCATATTTTGATAGGGTCCGCGAGCCCTCTCCATGTACCGGGACCCGACAATTGTGACGTATTTACGTCACATGTCGGTAAGGGGTTAATAACCTCAACGTGTTTCCTTATCTTCAGATAGACGTTTGTAGCACTAGAGGATTACCCATAAGATATATGTCACAGTGTTAGGCTTGCATTCAACAAATGTGTGATTTACGGTAGTATATAAAGACTACTTACAGGTAGCATACGACTCATCAATGGGCAATATGGGATCCATTTACATGCCATATTGCCACCATATCTTACCATACGGAAGAGAGTGTATAAAAATATAGAGCATTTCCTATTTTCTCATGTATTTCCGTTCCGCATGCCCCATAGAAATCTATGGAAACGTGCAAAATGGGTTGTATACCATGTTGCACCATAGTTGCCATATATACGTGCAGTATCCAGATCAGTGGGAGGTGCATTCTGTCAGCCAGCCAATAGTCAGCCTACATTATAACAAGGGATACATTGTACAAGTAGTATCATTGTAATAGAAGTGGGTTTTATGTTTATAGAATAAATACATGGACTAAATATCATGTTTCTCTGTTTTATAAGGATTGCGATGGTCCGAACAGTACTTAACCAACTGTAGGGATGGCGGTGGTGAATGGACATGTGGACCCTTACAAGAGTAGAAGCCTTGTAATAAGTGACCCTGATATGCTGGAGCAGATTAAGGGAATTTCTTGTGGAAAACAATAAATTGAAGGGTAACTAAGAAATTGTCACATGATTGTAAAACGTTATATATTTTCGGTATCAAAATGTCCTTCTTTGTAATCATTACATTTGTAAGACAATGATATATATGTGTGTCTTGATTGAGGAAAAAGCAGCAACTGAACTGTTTATGTATTTCTGATAAAAAGAGAAACCGATTCACTGCATACAACAGAGTGCTGCTGCTTTTTCCTCAATTGTATGTCCCAGAACCCATGCAACTGGGATTTTCTGTGTGGGACCTACCACAGGTAGCAGCCCCGATTGGGCAAATAGGTGCTATGTATTTTTTTTTTTTCGGACGATATGTAGTCTTAAACACATTTTTCACAATGAAAAATATTAATAATAACGAATGTTTTTACACATGTGCATTTTCTAGAGAGACCAAAACTCTTTCAAACCCCTTTTGGTAGTAATCGTATTAAGAATCTAACAATCTGTTTGTTACCTGACTGTCCTCGATATCATGTTTCAATTGGACAATACCTTTTAATTGTATATTTTTTTAAATAATTTTTTTTTATATACTTATTAATTGTATGTAGAAACTATGAAGCAGAAAAATCAAGAATGAAGGAGCGCCTTGAGAGCTTTTAAAGAGAGAAAAACTGGGGAGGAGACATGCACAGTTGAACCTGGATACAAAGAAGCAAATCCGCGCTTGTTGGAACTAAATAATGAAATGAATTATTAAGGAAGGAGATACATCAGTTAAAAGAAAAAGAGAACCTGTCCACATGAGGTGCCGTATTAAAATCTCTTGGCTCACCTGTAACCTTGAAAAATAGTGCTTCATGTCACGGCTTATGGCAGGGGGATCATAGGAGGGGGGCCTCCGGGCGAGAGCCCCAGGGCCCCACCACTTTGCCCTTTAAGGGGCCCCCACCAATGTGGGCGATTCGGATGATGTCTGCTTGTCTATGGCAGAACGAGGTAACTATCTGCCATAGACGATTAGCATGTAAACAAAAATGGCAGCGCCCGACGCAAGGCGCAGAGTGTGATGTGTGCGTTTGTGACGTCACGGCGCCGCAACAGTCACGGAGCACCTGTAGCAGGGCGCCGCATCTTTGTTTACATCCGACACGAGAAGAAGATGGAGGTGAGTCAATTGGATATTTAATCTACGACTGTATGTAGTATAAGGGGGTGAATATAGTTCTTTAGGGGAACTGTAAATGGTTATTTAGGGGAACTGTATATAGTATTTATAGGGAATGTGTATAGTTATTATAGGGGAACTGTGTATAGTTATATAGGGGGGGTGTATATTTTTATAGGGGGGCGTATATAGTTAGTATAGAGGGTGTATATAGGTATAGGGAATCGTATATAGTTATGATAGGGGGCTGTATATAGTTACTATAGGGGTGTTAGTAATGCTGGTGGGATGCTATAGGTAATCTTGGGGGCTTATATAGTGATTAATGGGGAGCTGTGATATTTGGTGCCGGGGAGCTTTTATAGTGATTAATGGCAGCTGTTACAGTGATTGCTGGAGGAGCTGTATGTAGCGGTGCTGGGAGAGCTGCATATAGTGATTACGAGGGAGCTTGATATAGTGGTTGCTGGGGGAGCTGTTATATAGGTGGTGTTGATGGGGGAGCTGTATACAGTGAATGCTGGGGAGCGTATACAGTGAATGCTGGGGCTGTATACGGAGCTGGTGGAGTACAGTGAATGCTGGGGAGAGCTGATACAGTGAATGCGGGGGAGGGTATACAGTGAAGTGGGGGATGTATACAGTGAATGCTGGGGGCACGGGGAGATTTTACAGTGAATGCTGGGGGAGCTGGTGTTACAGTGAAATGCGGGGGGCTGATATAGTTATTGCTGGGGAATGGTAATAACGAGCGTTCCCTGTCTGGACTTCAATTCAATGGGGGCCCCCACCATATTTTGTGCCTTGGGCCCCCACCAACCTATCCGGCCCTGCTTATAGGTGCAAATGCTCAGTTATTTGGTATATGTATTTCATTGTGCTATAGAAGCTCAGTTGGTATGGTGCTATGGCATCAATTTTGTATTGTAGTATCCTGGTTTTTAAAACATGGGTCTTCTGTTCTTTGAGAAATGCCCCCAAAAAATCTTGTTTATGTGTTGCATTTCCCCAATACACTTTTGCACAAGAGGATTTGTTTTCAGCAAATTTGGTGAAGTAATTTTAATTGAAAATCTTAAATTGTGTTTGGTATTCTAAAATTAGAATATTCAAATGTGTTAGGATACTAAAAGACTATAAATCACCTCGTGGTTTTGCAAAGCTACCAAATGGACTTATCAAGAAAATAAGGCATACAGACTACATTTGATTTGTAGTCCAGCATCATTATTTCATAATTTACTGTTCTTTTCTAGGCATTATTTTTAAGTTGTGGCAGTGTATACATATTTTAATAGCATAACTGAACATTTCTTTTGTATTTTATTAATTTATAGACACCACTGCTCCTCGTTGAGAATGAAAGAATAAAACATTTGAAGAACTCAAATTATACGTCTTCAGGCTGAGTAAGTGATCTTTTGGGATATCGAGTCCAAATAAACTTCAGCAGTTGCACATCGAAGATTCATTGTTGTGAAATCCGAATTGCAGTGAGTTGAACGCTGGTCTAACAAGACTCCAATTGGTTACACTTCAGATACGGCGTTGCCACAAACCAATGCAAAGTGTTACGTTACTGTTTACAAGCCAGTTAAACCGACACAGAATATAAGCTGAAGTATAAACTGTTGAGCTAAGACATATCGATACGAGCTGAAAAGCCGAATGTGGTATAGTACCCAGCACGCCATGCGCCACAAGTAGTACTAGTCAAGACCAAAAGTGCCTGCCCTCAATATATGGCTAGCCAGCCCCCACTGACCCCCAAGGTCCAGTAGTATAGCTAGCCTGCCCCCAGTATATAGCACGCCAGACAGCCCTCCTCCCCCCCCCCAGATATAGCTAGCCAGCCATCTGCCCCAGTATAGAGATAGCTACCCCTACCCCCCCCCCCCATATATAGTCAGTAGCCCAGGATATAGCAGCTACTGCCCCAGATATAAAAGCCAGCCCCCAGTATATAGTCAGCCAGCCCCCAGTATGCCTATCACAAAAAATAAAGTCAATATTCAGCTTCCGACGCCCCCCAGCAGGTCACTTCTTGCCTCCAGCAGCAGCAGGTAACAGCGGTGATGTCATAGTGTGTGCGCGGCTAGCAGACTCGGAGTTGCTGCTGGCATAAGCAAGAAGAGGACCTGCGGACGTTGGAAAGGTGAGTATGACTTTATTGTTTTTTTTGCTGAAAAACTTGTCCTAAATCCACAGTCTTTTATAATCTGATGTGATATTATTGAAGAGAAGCTAAGCAATCCTATGCTTGTTATGTGACTTCATGAGCAAAAATGACCCAATGAAAAATGTTTTTGACTATATAGGGAAAGGATATTGCTGCAGAGAGAATACACTAAGCGAAGAAGCAGAAACTAAAAATGGTATAATTCATACAGGTAAGACAAATCATATTATTTTGTTATGTTTTTTTAAATATTTTTAAATAAGCATTTAATTACTAAATTTTATATTGTATCTTTGTTATTGATACACCTGAAGCAATAAAAACTTTTAATGGAACATCTGTAAGGGCAATCACTATGTGGCATATCATATCTATGTTTTGTTATTATAACTACCGTATTTTTCGGACTTAACAGCCACTGGACCATAAGACGCACTAGGTTTAGAGGTGGAAAAATAAGAAAAAAATGTGTTTTTCCCACATAGTGTGCAAAATATTGAATAAAGTAACAGTAAAGTTAGCAGCGCCTACGGGGCGGTGAGCATGTTTCTCTTGGAAAGGGGTAGGGGCGAGCAGCCCTCCCCCTCCTGGGCATCAACGTGTGCCCCCCGTGCTACGTACGGCGGGCACACGTTCATGTGAATGTAGCCTAAGGGGATGTGTATGGGATACTTTTATTAGGGGTCATTGTGGTGACATTTGGTGAAGTGTACTGTGTTCGGGGAGAATTATGAGGGATTTATTAGGGGACATTTGATGGGCTAGCACCAAGCTCAGCCAACACAGTGTTGGGGGCAGAATTGTGATGGGAATTATGGCTCTTTAGATAGATTTATGGGCAAGTAGTAGGGGGTTCTCAAGTTACCAGGGCTGTATATATGACAATGGTCACAAGAGTTACAATTTATGAGGAGGAGGGGCACTGGCGGTGACAATGCTTGTACAATGTCACAAGAGTGCAATCTATGAGGAGGGGAGAGGACGGAGTGAGGTGACAATGCTTGTACATGGCCCAAGAGCTTACACTCTATGAGGAGGAGGACACAGGAAGGTGACAGTGCTAGTACAATGGAACAAGAGCTTACCTCTATGAGGAGGAGAGACAAGGAGATGACAGCACTGTACAATGGTCACAAGAGCTTACAATCTATGAGGAGGAGGAGGACACAGGAGATGACAGTGCTTGTACAATGGTCACAAGAGCTTACAATCATGAGGAAGGGGAGGACAGGAGGTGACATGCTTGACAATGGCCCAAGAGCTTACACTCTATGAGGAGGATGGGGGACACAGGAGGTGACAGTGCTAGTGACAATGGTAACAAAGAGCTTACAATCTATGAGGGGGGAGACAGGAGGTGACAGTGGTTGTCAAGAACACAAGAGCTTACAATCTATGAGGAGGATGGCGGACACAGGGGGTGACATAGACTGTAAGCTCCTGTGACCTTGGGAATGTTCAGTTTCACAACACCTGTGAGAAGAGCACCAAGCAGGCACAGGAGCAGAGAGACTTCAGTACTGGTCACAGGTCCGTCCCTCTTAGGGGTATTTGATGCCCCGCAGCACGAGCAGATGGGGACTCTGGGAGAGAACAGTGACGTCCAGCATCAGTCACGGAGAGCTCCGTGCTGAGGGGGCGTGGCTTGTAATTCCCTCATCTGATAACTGGAAAGTGGTGTCACAGTCGGGGTGCCTGCATGGTCCGCTGCTATGAGCTCAGCACGGCACTGCGCTTACTGCCATGTGCCGTCCTCATTCTCTGCAGTGGAGGGCTGAGACGCCGGCATCAGTACACTTTGGACTATAAGACGCACCACGTTTCCCATCTCTGGGGGAAAATATGCGTCTTATAGTCCAAAAATACGGGTAGATACGACTGTGTTATCCACTATTCCAGACCCACATTTAGATTAGGTAATAAACCAAAGACCTTTTCATGTTTGTTGTGCCTCCCCTCCCCCTCTGTATCCGCTGTTCCTTTATTTTACCTTCGGTTGTGTGTAAAATTATTTTAAGATTTCAAATGAGCCAAGGGGATTTAGGGGAGCGTCACCAGAATCCTTTGGGCTATTAATTATTCACTTCTACTTTTCAGGCTTCCGGCCTGCCCTCCGCTCCTCGACAGCCTGAGAGTCGTGACTTAGCCGGTCTTGGAATTTGCTCACATGCACAGTCGGTCATATTTGTCTCTGCAGTGTGCATCTACGATCCTTAGTGTGGCCCTCATTGAGCAGACAACAAGCGCATGCAACGGGACTGAATTTCGCAAAGTGTTCTGCATGCTCAAAAAAGAGGGCCGAGTTTGCAATGTGACCCCTTTCAAATTTGAAGCCAGGATGCTGTTTCCATATTTAAGAGAGAGATTTTTTGTGAGCATGTGACACCAGACTGGTGACTATTCTTCTAAGTTTCATTATTCTAGAGATTTTAGAACTGAAACTTAACTTATTCCTGTCTCTGCACAGGTTCCATTTAAGCCAGAGGTTAGTGGTATGAAGCTTTGTAGCAAAATTCACTGAAATATCCTTACAAAGAGTTATGACTTCATTAATTTTCAGCAATTCTAAGGCATCTGAGTAGATTTCATAACCTACTATATGTAGGATTCTGAAAGACTGTAATAACAGCATTAACCCCTTCCCGCCACGGCCCTTTTTCGATTTTGCGTTTTCATTTTTCACTCCCCACAACTAAGAAATTGTCCACATGATTAGTAAAACTTGTTTATATATTTTCGGTATCAAATGTCCTTCTTTGTAAATCATTACATATTGTAAGACATGATATATATGTGTGTCTTGATTGAGGAAAAAGCAGCAGCTCTCGAACTGTTTCATGTATTTCTGATGAATAAAGAGAACACCTGATTCACTGCATTACAACAGAGTGCTGCTGCTTTTTCCTCAATTGTATGTCCCAGGACCCATGCAACTGGGATCTTTCTGCTGTGGCCACCCACCACAATGTAAGCAGCCCCAGATTGGGCAAATAGGTGCTATGTCAAACTTTTTTTTTGTGGACGATATGTAAGTCTTAAACACATTTTTTCACAATGAAAAATATTAATAATAACGAATGTTTTCGCACATGTGCATTTTCTAGAGAGACCAAAACTCTTTCAAGCCCCTTTTGGTAGTAATCGTATTAAGAATCTTAAACAATCTGTTTGTTACCCGACTGTCCTCTGATATCATGTTTCAATTGGACAATACCTTTTAATTGTAATTTTTTTAAATAATTTGATATACTCTTAATTGTATTTTTTTAATTTTAATATTTTTTTTTATTATTATTTATGTAGAAACTATGAAGCAGAAAAATCCAAAAATGAAGGAGCGCCTTGAAGAGCTTTTAAAGAGAGAAAAACTGCGGGAGGAACATGCACAGTCTGAACCTGGATACACAGAAGCAAATCAGCGCTTGTTGGAACTAAATAATGAAAATGATTATTAAGGAAGGAGATACATCAGTTAAAAGAAAAAGAGAACCTGTTCCACTGAGGTGCCGTCATTAAAAATCTTGGCTCACCCTGTAACCTTGAAAAATTGCTTCATGTCAAGGCTTATAGGCAGGGCCGGACATAGGAGGGGGCCTCCCGGGCGAGAGCCCCAGGGCCCCCACCACTTTGCCCTTAAGGGGCCCCACCAAATGTGGGCGATTCGGATGATGTCTGCCTTTCGTCTATGGCAGAACGAGGTAACTATCTGCCATAGACGATAGCATGTAAACAAAAATGGCAGCGCCCGACGCAAGGTGCAGAGTGTGATGTCGTGCGTGTGACGTCACGGCGCCGCAACAGTCACGGAGCCACCTGTAGCAGGGCGCGCCATCTTTGTTTACATCGACACCGAGAAGGAAGATGGAGGGTGAGTACAATTGTATTATTAATCTACGACTGTATGTAGTTAGAAGGGGTGAATATAGTTCTTTAGGGGAACTGTGTATAGTTATTATAGGGGAACTGTGTATAGTTATTATAGGGGAACTGTGTATAGTTATTATAGGGGGGGTGTATATTTCTTATAGGGGGACTGTATATAGTTAGTATAGAGGGTGTATATAGTTATAGGGAATCTGTATATAGTTATTATAGGGGGCTGTATATAGTTACTATAGGGGGCTGTTTATAGTTAATGCTGTGGGACTGTATATAGGTAATCTTGGGGGCTGTATATAGTGATTACTGTGGGAGCTGTATATAGTGGTTGCTGGGGGAGCTTTATATAGTGATTACTGGCAGCTGTATACAGTGATTGCTGGGGGAGCTGTATGTAGCGGTTGCTGGGAGAGCTGCATATAGTGATTACTGAGGGAGCTGTATATAGTGGTTGCTGGGGGAGCTGTATATAGTGGTTGCTGGGGGAGCTGTATACAGTGAATGCTGGGGGAGCTGTATACAGTGAATGCTGGGGGAGCTGTATACAGTGAATGCTGGGGGAGCTGTATACAGTGAATGCTGGGGGAGCTGTATACAGTGAATGCTGGGGGAGCTGTATACAGTGAATGCTGGGGGAGCTGTATACAGTGAATGCTGGGGGAGCTGTATACAGTGAATGCTGGGGGAGCTGTAATAAACAAGGGATACATTGTACAAGTAGTATCTTGTAATAGAAGTGGGTTTTATGTTTATAGTAAATACATGGACTAAATATCATGTTTTCTGTTTTATTAAGGATTGCGATGGCCGAACAGTACTTTAACCAAACTGTAGGGATGGCGGTGGTGAATGGACATGTGGACCTTCAAGGTAGAAGCCTTGTAATAAAAGTGACACTGATATGCTGGAGCAGATTAAGGAACTTCTTGTGGAAAACAATAAATTGAAGGGTAACTAAGAAATGTCCACATGATTAGTAAAATTGTTATATATTTTCGGTATCAAAATGTCCTTCTTTGTAAATCATTACATATTGTAAGACTGATATATATGTGTGTCTTGATTGAGGAAAAAGCAGCAAACTCTCGAACTGTTTATGTATTTCTGATAAATAAGAGAACACCTGATTCACTGCATTACAACAGAGTGCTGCTGCTTTTTCCTCAATTGTATGTCCCAGAACCATGCAACTGGGATCTTTCTGTGGGACCTACCACCGTGTAGCAGCCCCAGATTGGGCAAATAGGTGCTATGTCATTTTTTTTTTTTCTGACGATAGTAAGTTTAAACACATTTTTTTCACAATGAAAAATATTAATAATACGAATGTTTTCACAATGTGCTTTTCTGAGAGACCAAAACTCTTTCAAACCCCTTTTGGTAGTAATCGTATTAAGAATCTAACAATCTGTTTGTTACCTGACTGTCCTCTGATATCTGTTTCAATTGGACAATACCTTTTAATTGTAATTTTTTTAAATAATTTATATATCTTAATTTTATGTAGAACTATGAAGCAGAAATCCAGAAAATGAAGGAGCGCCTTGAAGAGCTTTTAAAGAGAGAAAAACTGCGGGAGGAACATGCACAGTCTGAACCTGGATACAAGAAGCAAATCAGCGCTTGTTGGAACTAAATAATGAAAATGATTATTAAGGAAGGAGATCATCAGTTAAAAGAAAAAGAGAACCTGTTCCACTGAGGTGCCGTCATTAAAAATCTTGGCTCACCCTGTAACCTTGAAAAATTGCTTCATGTCAAGGCTTATAGGCAGGGCCGGACATAGGAGGGGGCCTCCCGGGCGAGAGCCCCAGGGCCCCACCACTTTGCCCTTAAGGGGCCCACCAAATGTGGGCGATTCGGATGATGTCTGCCCTTTCGTCTATGGCAGAACGAGGTAACTATCTGCCATAGACGATAGCATGTACAAAAATGGCAGCGCCCGAGCAAGGCGCAGAGTGTGATGTCGTGCGTGTGACGTCACGGCGCCGCAACAGTCACGGAGCCAACCTGTAGCAGGGCGCCGCCATCTTTGTTTACATCGACACCGAGAGAAGATGGAGGGTGAGTACAATTGTATTATTAATCTACGACTGTATGTAGTTAAAGGGGTGAATATAGTTCTTTAGGGGAACTGTAAATGGTTATTATAGGGGAACTGATATATAGTTATTATAGGGGAACTGGTAGTTATTAGGGGAATGTGATAGTTATATAGGGGGGGTGTATATTTTATAGGGGGGACGTATATAGTTAGTATAGAGGGTGTATATGGTTATAGGAATCGTATATAGTTATTATAGGGGGCTGTATATAGTTACTATAGGGGGTGTTTATAGTTAATGCTGTGGGACTGATATAGGTAATCTTGGGGGCTCTATATAGTGATTACTGGGGAGCTGTATATAGTGGTGCCGGGGGAGCTTTCATATAGTGATAATGGCAGCTGTATACAGTGATTGCGGGGAGCTGTATGTAGCGGTGCTGGAGGCCTGCATATAGTGATAATGAGGGAGCTGTATGTGGTGCTGGGGGAGCTGTATATAGTGGTTGCTGGGGGAGCTGTACAGTGAATGCTGGGGGAGCTGTATACGTGAATGATGGGGGAGCTGTATACAGTGAATGCTGGGGGAGCTGTATACAGTGAATGCTGGGGAGTGGTATACAGTGAATGCTGGGGGAGCTGTATACAGTGAATGTGGGGGAGCTGTATACAGTGAATGCTGGGGAGCTGTATACAGTGAATGCTGGAGGAGCTGTGTACAGTGAATGCTGGGGGAGCTGTATTAGTTATTGCTGGGGAATGGTATATAACGATTGCTGTTCCTGTCTGGACTCATTCAATGGGGGCCACCATATTTTGTGCCCTGGGCCCCCACCAACTTAATCGGCCCTGCTTATAGGTGCAATGCTCAGTTACTTTGGCTATATGTATTTCATTGTGCTATAGAAGCTCAGTTGGTATGGTGCTATGGCATCAATTTGTATTGTAGTATCCTGGTTAAAACATGGGTCTCTTTTCTTTGAGCAATGCCCCCAAAAAATCCTTGTGTATGTGTTGCATTTACCCAAAATACACTTTTGCACAAGAGGATTTGTTTTTAGCCAAATTTGGTGAAGTAATTTTAATTGATAAATCCTTAAATTGTGTTTGGTATTCTAAAAATTAGAATAATTCAAATGTGTTAGGTACTAACAGACTATAAATACACCTCATTGGGGTTTTGACAAGCATACAAAGGGACTTATCCAAGAAAATAACGGCATACAGACTACATTTGATTTGTAGTCCAGCATCATTATTTCATAATTTACGTTCTTTCTAGGGCATTATTATTTTAAGTCTGGTGCAGTGTATACATAATATTTTAATAGCCAAACTGAACATTTCTTTTGTATTTTATTAATTTATAGACACCAACTGCTCCTCTGTTGAGAATGAAGAAGAAATAAACATTTGAAGACTCAAATTATACGTCTTCAGGCTGAGAAGGCTGATCTTCTTGGGATATTTAGAGCTCAAATAAAACTCAGCAGTTGCACATCAGAGACTCATTTGTTGAAATCCGAATTGCAGTGAGTTGAACGCTGTTACAAGCTAATTTCTATACAATACGGGTTGCACAAACCATGCAAACAAAAAGGTTACGTTTACTGTTTACACTCAAGTATAAACCAACACAGAATATAGCTGAATATAAACTTGTTGACTCAAGCATAATCCTAGAGTGGAAATGCAATGGTGGAAGGTCCATGCCCCTCAGTATATAGCAAGCCAGTCCATGCCCTCCATATATAGCAGCCAGCCCCTGCCCCCAGGATATAGCTAGCCTGCCCCAGTATTAGCCAGCCGACAGCCCTCCTGCCCCCCAGTAATAGCTAGCCAGCCATCTGCCCCAGTATAGAGATAGCTACCCCTACCCCCCCCCCCACTATATAGTCAGTCAGCCCCCAGGATATAGCCAGCTCTGCCCCAGTATATAATACCAGCCCCCAGTATATAGTCAGCCAGCCCCAAGTATGCCTATCACATAAAAAATAAAGTCAATATTCAGCTTTCCGACGCCCCCCAGCAGGTCCTCTTCTTGCCTCCAGCAGCACAGGTTAACAGCGGCTGATGTCATAGTGTGTGCGCGGCTAGCAGACTCGGAGTTGCTGCTGGCATAAGCAAGAAGAGGACCGCCGGGACGTTGGAAAGGTGAGTATGACTTTATTTGTTTTTGTGCTGAAAAACTGTCCTAAATCCAACAGTCTTTTATAATCTGATGTTATTATTGAAGAGAAGCTAAGCAATCCTATGCTTGTTATGTGACCCTCTATGAGCAAAAATGATACCCAATGAAAATGTTTTTGACTATATGGAAAGGATATTGCTGCAGAAGAGAATACACTAAGCGAAGCAGAACTAAAAATGGTATAATTTCATACAAGGTAAGACAAATCATATTATTTGTTCATGTTTTTTTAAATATTTTTAAAAAGCATTTAATTACTAAATTTTATATGTATCTTTGTTTATTGATAACACTGAAGCAATAAACATTGTAATGGAACCTCTGTAAGGGCATATCACTATGTGCATATCATACTATGTTTTGTTATTTAAATACCGTATTTTTCGGACTATAAGACGCACTGGACCATAAGACGCACCTAGGTTTAGAGGTGGAAAAATAAGAAAAAATGTGTTTTTCCCCAATAGTGTGCTAAAATATTGAATAAAGTAACAGTAAAGTAGCAGCGCCTTACGGGGCGGTGCAGCCATGTTTCTTTGGAAAGGGGTAGGGGCGAGCAGCCCTCCCCCCTCCTGGGCATCAACGTGTGCCCCCGTGCTAAGTACGGCGGGCACAAGTTCATGTGAATGTAGCCTAAGGGGACTGTGTATGGGATACTTTTATTAGGGGTCATTGTGTGACATTTGGTGAAGTGTACTGTGTTCGGGGAGAATTAATGAGGAGACTTTATTAGGGGACATTTGATGGGCTAGCACCAAGCTAGCCAACCAGTGTTGGGGGCAGAATTAGTGAGGGAATAGGGTCTTTAGATAGATTTATGCTGGCACGTAGGCAGGGGGTCTCAGAGTTACCAGGGCTGTATATATGACAATGGTCACAAGAGCTTACAATCTATGAGGAGGAGGGGCCTGGCGGTGACAATGCTTGTCCACATGTCACAAGAGCTGCAATCTATGAGGAGGGGAGGACGGAGGTGACAATGCTGTACATGGCCCAAGAGCTTACACTCTATGAGGAGGAGGACACAGGAGGTGACAGTGCTAGTACAATGGTAACAAGAGCTACAATCTATGAGGAGGAGAGACACAGGAGATGACAGCACTGTACAATGGTCACCAAGAGCTTACAATCTATGAGGAGGAGGAGGACAACAGGAGATGACAGTGCTTGTACAATGGTCACAAGAGCTTACAATCTATGAGGAGGGGAGGACAGGAGGTGACATGCTTGGACAAGGCCCAAGAGCTACACTCTATGAGGAGGGGGGACACAGGAGGTGACAGTGCTAGTACAACGGTAACAAGAGCTTACAATCTATGAGGAGAGGAGACACAGGAGGTGACAGTGCTTGTAACAATGAACACAAGAGCTTACAACTATGAGGAGGATGCGGACACAGGGGGTGACCTGACTGTAAGCTCTGTGACTGGGAATGTTCAGTTTCACAACACCTGTGAGAAGAGCACAGCAGGCACAGGAGCAGAGACTTCAGATGGTCACAGGGCCGTCCCCTCTTTAGGGATTTGATTGCCCTGCAGCACGAGCAGCTGGGACTGGGAGAAGACAGTGGACTGTCCAGCATCAGTCACGTGAGAGCTCCGTGCTGAGGGGGGTGGCTTGTACTTCCCTTCATCTTATAACCTGGAAGTGGTGTCACAGTCTGTGTGCCCTGCATGAGCTCCGCTGCTCATGAGCTCAGCATGCCCCTGCGCTTACTGCACATGTGCCGCTCCATTCTCTCCTGCAGTGGAGGGCTGAGACGCCGGCACTCAGTACATTTGGACTATAAGACGCACCACAGTTTTTCCCATCTTTGGGGGAAAAATATGCGTCTTATAGTCAAAAAATACGGTAGATACGACTTGGGTTATCCACCTTATTCCAGACCCACATTTAGATTAGGTACATAAACCAAAGACATTTTCCATGTTTTTGTGTCCTCCCTCCCCATCTGTATCCGCTGTTCCTATTTTACCTTGCGTTTTGTAGTAAAATTATTTTTAAGATTTCAAATGAGCCAGAGGGGCTTAGGGGAGCGTCACCAGAACCCTTTGGGCTATTAATTATTCACTTCACTTTTCAGGCTGGCCTGCCTCCGCTCCTCGACCCAGCCTGAGAGTCGGTGACTTCAGCGGCTCTTGGCAATTTGCTCACATGCACAGTAGGTCATCTATTTGTCTCTGCAGTGTGCATCCAGAGCTCCTAGTGTGGGTCCTCATTGAGCAGACAACAGCGCATGCACGGGACTGAATTTTTGCAAACATAGAGGAGAATGGTTCCAGAGAGAAGACAAAAGAACAGAGGGTAGTGGACACTATCGGAGTCTGCATGGCGACACAGGAAGTCATTTAAGATGCCTGTCACCCAACAGCCAGGTTATCAGCGGATGGTTTCGGGTGGACCTTTTATGGATATATTATTACACCTGATGTGGTTTCGCTAGTCATCCAGCAGATGTGTCAAGTGTTTGATGCAGTCAGTTCGATGGCAGTAATACGTTCATCCAACTCTGCAGTCCCAGTTTCAACATTCAAGTATGAGTAGCCACTTCCTCAATATCTCTCTCCTGTGATTCAAGCCTAAACAGAGTTCAGGTCATGTCTAATAGGAAGGGCCCTTAGGAGCTGGATTCAGCATGCATGGGGTAAACCCTGGTGGCTGTTGCTGTGGGTCAGATAGACCCTGGCAGTGGAGGATGGGGATGTAGATCCCCAGATGATAAGGCTATGTCCTGGTGTGGGGCCAGAGGAAATGCTGGGTGTTGGGGTTATGGTTTCCTTGGATGTAAATGTGGGGCGGCGAATCCTGTAACTGTTGCAGCTGGGAATGTCCCAGCTGCTATCCTCGTCCGGCAGTTTCTGTGTCTTTGAAGAAGCGACATAGACATGTTGTCCAGTTTTTTTAATGTGTGTCAACTTTTATTTACCCTCCTTCACTTCTGTTCATAACAAGTTATAATTGGATCAATGGTATAGGTCAGTGATGGCGAACCTTTTAGAGACCAGGGGCCCAAACTACAACAAAGACCTGTTAATTTATCACAAAGTGCCAACAAAGACATTTAGTTTGTGATTATACTCCCTGCTCTGTCACTCCTTTCATTCATATCATCACCCTGAGGACACCAATATAAGCAGAAAATAGAAGAAATTTGGACGATCATTGTAACTCCCCCAGGATGCCATAAACAGGAAAAATTGTCAAGGCCGGAGCAGGAGATACAATGATAACTCCAGATCTGTTCACACTTTCCCACCCCTCCAGTGTCCAGGTAGCGCTGACACTTTAAAATAGCTCTGTGCACAGCAAGTCCTGGGTGTCTGAGACTGCAGGAAGATACCTGAGTTCTTCTGGTGATTGCCTGGGTGCCCACAGAAAGGGCTCTGAGTGCCACCTCTGGCACCCGTGCATAGTTCGCCACCACTGGTATAGGTGCGGCCAGTTGCAGGTTTTATCTGTTAGTTTTATTTGAAGTTCTAAAACTTACATTCATATATGATAACAATGCCATTACTACTTGTGTACCATATTAGAATGTGACACCTATTCTTTTGCTAATAAGAAATTAAGTGGTAAAATTTTTTTTCAGAGCAGGGTGTTCTGATGATGAAAAACATGCCATGGAATCAGAAGAACTGGCAGTGAGCAAACTCCTTCACAGCTTGCGGGAAGAAACTGAAAAAGTAGAAGAATTGCAAAAGGAGTTAGCAAATGCAAATGAAAGGCAAGTGTAACGTGTAACAGGAAATTGGAGTGCCATGCTTGACCTTCTTGTCCAATAGATATGAAATGAAGTGCGTAGCACTGTTGTTGAGTGACAGATCTCTACCTTTTGGCTAAGACCAAAGCAGTATTGCTGTCTATCGTAGTTGAAAGGCTGTTGTATAGCATGAAAAAGTTACAATGCACTTGTATACAAAGTTCCAGAGTGCTAGATATACATTTTTTTAACCCCTTCCTCATGCACAGCGTAATAGTATGGCACATGTGGTGCGGGTACATGAAGAGGGCTACAGGCTAAGCCCTCTCCATAGCCGGTAAGTCTTTGCTGCATATTGCAGCAAAGGCTTACCTGGTAACACCCTCGATCGTGACAATAGTCATTCCCGTGACGTCATCAGGGACGGCGATCGGTTGCCATTCTCAGAAGACCCGTGGCGGGTCTTGTTTTAACCCATTCGTAAAATGTGCTATTGCACATGTATGGGTAGGATTGATAGACAACCTAGGGTAAAGTACCCTAGGGGGTCTGAAAATGGTGAAAGTAAAAATAAAAAAGTTATAATAAAAACCCTAAAATCAAATCACCCCCCCCCTTCCTTAGAACTGATGATATAAATAACAGTAAAAATCATAAAACACATTAGTATAGACTTGTCCAAAAGGCCCGATCTATCAAATATACATATGGTTTTTCACTGCGTTTAACCCTGTAAGAAAATAGACACCCAAGTCGAAAATGTCACTTTTTGCCTTTTGAAATTTAAAAATCTCAATCTATTGATCAGAAGCCTTACAGTCCTAAAAATGGTAGCATGAAAACACATCAAAAGTTGACAAAATAACAGACCCACAGTCCATACACCGAAGTATGAAAAAGTTATAGTGGCAGAATATGGTAAAATAATGAAGTAGACATGTCATTGTGAAAGGCGCACAGTGAAAGCCGTAAAATCCACAACCCCCAAGAATTGGAATTTTTTCCCGCTTCAGTACATGGCATGGAATGTTAAAACCATGATATAAAAGTGCAATTTGTTACGCAGAAAACAGCCATCACACAGCTATGTACATGGAAAAATAAAAAAGCTATAGATTTTTGAGGGTGGGGAATGAAAAATAAAACACAACAAACTAAAAAGGGCCTCATCGTTAAGGGTTATACACTTATGCCACACATTTAGAGCATATACACCCACGTACAATGCCATAAAACAAGGTGCAGCATATGCACACATCTTACACGAGTACACATACAGTATATATTACATCAAATATATGTTATATACTATATATGCTGGTACAATATGCAGCTAATATGTACTAGCAACAGTGCAAACTGGCCTAAATGCAGTTTGCCTGTGTGATTGCAGGGTGCACCAAAATCAGGATTCTAACGCCCATTCTTCATGAATCTGGCGCTCCCTGCATTGCCCCGATAGAGTGCACCACTTTTTTTGGCACACCTTTTACATAGGGTGTGCAACACAATTTGTCGGGCTTTGCATGTTAATCTGGCGCACGGTCCAACTGAGTAACTGGAACCCCTCTAATTTGTGGTGCAGGCACTTCTTCAATACCGTGCAAGCAGTAAATGAGCCCCACATATTAAAAGGTGACATCCTCACACTCTTAGTGTGTAAGGTCAGATAAGGGTCCCATACAGCTGTGGGCCCCATAGAAACTGTACTGTGGGTACAAAAAGTTTTCAGACCCCTTTAAGTATTTCACTCTTTATAAACAGGGGCAAATCAAAAGTGCAAAAACAAAACAAACTGGTGACAGATACCAGTACCTTCTTTGTGGTTTGATGTTTACCTAGAACTAAATGGACACCTATGTATATTAATGGACATATTTTATATAGATATCACAGCTGGAAGGAAATCACTCGAATATCAGACAAAGAAACAGAGCACTGAGCCAGTTGAGGATATCAGGGTCATAAGAAAGAGTTTGCAGCGGGTGAGTAGATTTTCTTATCACTGATCTCCCTTTTAGAACTTAGATAGTACAGGCCAATTATATCAGGTTCAAATTTGCAGTCTTAATGACAAAATTTTTAAAAATCATTTTTGGTGGTTGTGAGCTCTTGTAATTTGGATTAATGTATTTTAAAAAAGGTCACATGTAATTCCTGTCTATGTAAACTTGCTGGTATTGTAAATTATCTACGTATGTTCTTATCCTAAAAACATAAAATATATATAAACTGTATATACAGAAAACCCCAAGAAAAACAATACCTTTTGAGAATAGCACTTCGATCATGAATGATTTCTTGGAAAGATTAACCTTCCAAATGTAAGGCTGACTATTGGCTGGCTGACAGAATGCACCTCCCACTGATTCTGGATACTGCACGTATATATGGCAACATATGGTGCACATGGTATACAACCCTATTTTGCACGTTTCCATAGATTTCTATGGGGCATGCGGAACGGAAATACATGAGAAAATAGGAAATGCTCTATATTTTTATACAACTCTCTTCCGGTATGGTAAGATATGGTGGGCAATATGGCCATGTAAATGGATGCCCATATTGCCCATTGAATAGAGTCGTATGCTACCTGTAAGTATGTCTTTATATACTACCGTAAATCACACATTTGTGTGAATGCAGCCTAACACTGTGACATATGATCTTATGGTAATCCTCTAGTGCTACAACGTCTATCTGAAGATAAGGAAACACGTTGAGGTTATTAACCCCTTACCGACATGTGACGTAATAGTACGTCACATGTCGGGTCCCGGTACATGGAGAGGGCTCGCGGACCCTATCAAAATATGATAATGGTTTTTCACAGCGTTTAACCCCGTAACGGAAAATCGCGCCCAAAGTTAGACTGATTTTCCACTAGTTTTTTATCGAGAGAGCGCATCTGAAGAAATAAGCAAGAAAGCGAGGAAAGAGTAATTAAATGTAATTGGAGCCAAGATGCCCTTTTATTTTAGAAATTAAAAACAGCAGGTGGTTAATTAGTAATTGTGTAATTATACTCATTAACGAGTAACGTTAAGCTCTTTGTTCTCCAAATATTAATTAGTTCTGTGATGTGATAAATAAATTTTGCTCAGTTATATTGTTAGACCTATATGCAGCAATTTATTTGCCTACAGCCCTCAGAGCCATTTAGAGTTGCAAATAATGCACCCTATCCATTGTCCTAATAAGCTAATAAGCCGGTGGAGTCTGTACAGGGGAGGAGGTCATAGACAGAGCTCTCTCTGATGGGTTAGCGAGCGGATGTCTGTTTCAGAAATGACGATAAAGATTCTTCTTGTACAGGTAAGGGTGTAGGGTACGAGATCTCCCTGTTCATTCAATCACACTCCATTCCAGGTCGTGCAATTCTACGTGAACTTCTCTGTCTCTACTCGCACTTATATTGCTGCACCTCCAGCCTTGTCTCCGGCGAGTCTTGGTGCTAAATCAGTACAGGTATGACTTCAGTGTAATTAACTTTACATTGTGACTTTCTTCAATATATGATTGATCCCCTGCTCGTTGCATTGACGATGTAGTAAGCTGATCACAACTGGATTCACTTTATACATCCTGTATGTGCCGCGTGTCAGTGTTCAGTGGAGTTGTAGCTTGATAGGAAACTAAAGTAGGAAAACAGACTTAGTTGTTCTCGCCCATTTCCCCTTTGCTGAGAAAGATTTTTGGTTCAACCACTTTCAGAAAGAAAATGCCATAAGTTGCAGAAGAAAGGATGAGCAGCATCCGAAGTGTTGCTGCGTTGTGTGTTGTTAAAGAGAGAATCACAATCATAATAAATTTTGATAAGATCCATAACTTTATGGTTCGTATAAGTAAAGCAGTTGCACTTCCTCTGCGGAGGCAGTGATCTGAAGGATTCTGATTCTCACCACTGATGCAAAAGGCTCGAATGCATAAAATAAAGCTGATAGGGGGAGGATTGATGACATAGACTCCGTTACAAATATGTGCGAATCTTTTTTTTCTGGATGTGCGCAATCTCTGGGATCCTTTAGAATTTAGTATAATGATAGTAATGAGGATATTATACAAAGGCATTTTCCACTACCACAGTATAGTCGCATAGTATAGTGACAAAAACAACTTATTACCTGTCCTGTAGATGTTTGGTTTTGAGTTGGGCTCATTTACTTTTCGCCCGGTTACACTACAAGTCTTTGTTAAGTGGCGTCATATTTGTTTAGGTTATGCAACTTCCAAAGTAAGCTGTGATAAAAACAGACGTGTTTCGCAATAAAAATCGCAAATGCAAACAACCAACTGACCTTTAACAGTTGGGATACAATTTGTATAAAATTACAAAATGTAGCAATCATGGGGAGACATGATCATAGTTTTTTTTTTTGGTGTATAATGATGAAATTTAGAAGGCATTTTGCGCACTTATGTATATTGTGATAAAACAGGTGAGGAACGTTCAAAACAAGATGGAGCTGCGGTTGTCTCAAGTATTCCTTCAACTAACTGTTTGTTTGTATCAACAAAATGGGTTGCAATTTACTTTTGTATCATCTCACACTTTTCATATCTCTCTTGCTGTTCAATCTACAGAAGCTTGGATGTTATACTTTTTGAAATGAAATCTATCATCATTAAGTGATGTAACAGGATGCATGAGCTCATATAATTAGACGAGTAATCCAGACTTTTTGTGATACAACAAGCCGTGCACGTATGACATCAAATGACCCATGAACGATTTTATCCACAGGGAAGTAAATAATGAAATCTTCCTGTTTGATGACAGCAGGCAGAGATCTAGACAATAGAAAAACAATCTACGAAAAATATAGCTAAAGAAAGTATATTGGAAAGTGTTATCTAACTTTTAATTTCAAGAACAATAACATTTATTGCGGAACCCGGGATACATGCGCTAAGGCTACATACCTTAGATGTATCATTCAGTAAACCTACCAGTATAATCTATGCGGTACTAACATTAGGTATTAATGTGTTAAACTTAAAGTGGGTCTATTACTAATTCTGCTAGGGGATGTAAAGTAGTACCTTGGTGTGAAAGGTTTGAGGTTACTCTTGATATTTCTGTTAAATGTATTCTGCTATTTAGGGCATATGCGACAAATACATCTTTCTATTTAGAACCTAGTAGTTGTTTCTAGATGGAGTCGGATTCGTGTAGACGCTTTGGGGAAAATTGAGAGGTGTTAGATGCTTATCGGATTCGACATGGCTTAATTAGAACATCGATGTTTATGATGAGAGGTCTGTAGGGACTCAATCGGTTTGTAGAGGAGTACTTCAGACTGTGATCTGGGGACGTCTTCTTATGCTGTCATGGGATGGGGTGTCTAGTGGACGAGACGGTAACTAATGTAAGTAGCGTTGAAAAGTCAGAGTTGTAACTCTACGAGGGATGCAGGGAAGCTATCAAGACGGAGCTCTCTGATGTGGATATAAGGAGACTTGCATGGCGTAATGATCAATTGAACATTCTAGAACTTTTTTCCAAATGGGATTTAAGCGATTGACACCGTGCCAGCATTAAAAAGGATGGTGATATAAAAATGAGGACTGCTGGGAATAGGACGAAAAATCTGTGTATTTGGGTGTGAAACGTTAACGTGGTTAGGTAGACAGATTACAGAGGGTGTTCATTACATGGCAGTTCGAAGATGCGCGTTGATGTTACCAGTGGAGTGCCACGGGGTCAGTAGTGGGCCACTTCTTTTTACATTTTAGTAAGTGACCTATAGTTGGTTGACACAGTCAAGTTTCAAATATTGCAGTTGATACTAAGCTGTGTAAAGTAATAAATCAGAGGTCGATAGTTTAGCATTACAGAGGGATTTGTGGAAGCTGTTGAGGCAGTGGGCAGAGGACAATGGTTGATGGGTTACTGTAGATATACGTAAAGTTATGCACTTGGGCACCGAAAACAAAAATTATAATTATGTTCTAAACGGTCAATTACTTAGTAAAACTGCAGCTGTGAAAAGGACTTGTGGGGTAATTGTGTGGATGGCTCAACTTAATTTTAGGACCAGAGCCAGGCAGCTGCTGCCTCTAGCATATAAAATATTTCGGATGATGAAGAGAGGAATAGATTCTCATGATAAAGACATAGTTTTGTCTTGATACAAATCCCTGGTCAGGCCACACATGGGATGGTGTACGTGTTTTGGGGCCCCCGTGTTAAAAACTGAGCAGTAAGTAGAGCTGGAACGGGGTCATGAGGAGAGCAACCAGCGAGATTATTACTGGGGAATGCAGGGATCTAGAATACAAATGACAGATTACAAAGATTTGGGATTATTCAGTTTAGAAAAAAGACGGACTGGGGAAGACTCATTACCAATGTACAAATACCTGAACGGACAGTACAAGGATCTCTCCAAAGATTCTTTTTAACTAGGTCTATGACCAGGACAAGGGGGCATCTTACGCTACAGGAGAGGCGATTATCACATCAACAGAGCAAAAGGTTCTTTACGTACGAGCAGTGAGACTATGGAACTCTCTGCCGCAGGAGGTGTTATGGCGGACTTATGTACATGTTCAAGAGAGGCTGGATGCCTTTAAAACATTTATTTAAGTCTTAAAGGTGGACTTGATGGACTTGCGTACTTTTCCAGCCTTATATACTATGAATGAGATTAGAAGCTATTTAGGAGTTTGAGAACCACTCGACAAGTGACACAAACTAAATTAGTGGGCTTCTAAGGGGAGTGTGTTCCCTCAAATATAGACTGTATGCATGACATATTATGGTGGAGTGAATCTTTCACAGAATCATTCATGATAGAAGTGCTATCAAAAGTAGTTTTCTTGGGTTTTCTGTATATTTACAGTATAGATATCTATTTTTCTTTCTTTTCTCTTTTATTTTTTTGTTTTTCTCTTTCCTTTTTTTTGTTTTTTTGGATAAGAACATACGTAGATAATTTACAAATACCAGCAAGTTTACATAGACAGGAATTACTTGACCTTTTGTAAAATACATTAATCCAAATTACAAGAGCTCACAACCACCAAAAAATTTTTAAAAATTTGTCATTAAGACTGCAAATTTGAACTTGATATAATGGCCTGTATCGTCTAAGTTCTAAAAGGGAGATCATGTGATAGAAAATCTACTCACCCGCCTGCAACTCTTCTTATGACCCTGATCACTCAACTGGCTCATGTCTCTGTTTCTTTGTCTGATAATTCGAGTGATTTCCTTTCCAGCTGTGATAATCATAAAAATTCCATCAATTATATACCTAGGTGTCCATTTAGTTCTATGTAAACATCAAACACACAAAGAGGTACTGGTATCTGTCACCAGTATTTGTTTTTGTACTTTGTATTTGCCACTGTTTGTAAATGAGAAATATTAAAAGGGGTCTGATGTGAAACTTTTTGTACCCACAGTACAGTTTCTATGGGGCCCACAGCTGTTATGGGACCCTTATCTGACCTTACACACTAAAGAGTGAGGATGTGACTCATTTATATTGGGGGCTCATTTACTGCTTGCACAGGTATTGAAGAAGGTGCCTGCACCAAAATTAGAGGGGTTCCAGTTACTCAGTTGGACCGTGCGCCAGATTTAACATGCAAAGCGACATAATTGTGTGCACACCTATGTAAAAGGTGTTTTCTGCCAAAAAAGTGGTGCACTCTATCGGGGCAATGCAGGGAGCGCCAGATATGAAGAATGGGGTTAGAATCCTGAATTTGGTGCACCCTGACATCACACAGGCAAACTGCATTTGGCCAGTTGACACTGTTGCTAGTACATATTATGCTGCATATTGTACCGCATGATATAGTATATAACATATATTTGATGTAATATATACGATGTGTATGAGTGTAAGATGTGTGCAATATGCTGCACCCTTGTTTTGGCATTGTACGTGGGTGTATAGCTCTAATGTGTGGCATAAGTGTATTAAAGCCCACTTAACGATGAGGCCCTTTTTAGTTTTGGTGTTTTATTTTCATTCCCCACCCTCAAAAATCTATAGCTTTTTTTATTTTTCCATGTACAGTAGCTGTGTGATGGCTTGTTTCTCGCGTAACAAATTGCACTTTATTCATGGTATTTAACATTCCATGCCATGTACTGGGAAGGCGGTAAAAAAATTCAAATTCTTGTGGGTTTGGATTTTACGGCTTTCACTGTGCGCTTTCACAAATGACATGTCTACTTCATTATTTTACCATATTCGGCACTATAACTTTTTCATACTTCGGTGTATGGAGCTGTGGGTCATGTTATTTGTGCAACTTTTGATAGTGGTTTTCAATGCTACCATTTTTAGGAATGTAGAGCCTTCTGAGTCAATAAGATTGAATTTTTAAATTTTTCAAAATGGCAAAAAAGTGACATTTTCGACTTTGGGTGCTATTTCTTTACAGGGTAAACGCAGTGAAAAACCATATGATATTTTGATAGATCGGGCCTTTTGGACAAGTCTATACTAATGTGTTTATGATTTTTACTGTTATTGTATATATATCAGTTCTAAGGAAGGGGGGGGGTGTTTGAATTTAGGGTTTTATTATAACTTTTTTAATTTTACTTCAACATTTTCAGACCCCCTAGGGTACTTTACCCTAGGTGTCTGATCAATCCTACCATACTATAGGCGCAAATAGCACCATTTTACGAATGGGTTAAAACAAGACCGCACGGTCTTCTGAAGAATGGCAACCGATCGCCGCTCCCTGATGACGTCACGGGATGACTATTGTCACGATCGAGGGTGTTACAGGTAGCCTCTGGACTGCAAATGCAGCAAAGACTTACCGGCTATGGAGAGGGCTTAGCCTGTGAGCCCTCTTCATGGTACCCGCACCGACATGTGCCACTACTTACGCTGGCTGATGGAAGGGGTTAAAAAAATGTATATCTAGCACTCGGAACTTTGTATACAAGTGCATTGTAACTTTTTTATGCTATACAACAGCCTTTCAACTACGATAGAAGCAGATACTGCTCTTGGTCTTAGCCAAAAGGTAGAGATATCTGTCACTCAACAACAGTGCTACACATTCATTTCATATCTATTGGCAAGAAGGTCAAGCATGGCACTCCAAATTTCCTGTTACACGTTACACTTGCCTTCATTTGCATTGCTAACTCCTTTTGCAATTCTTCTACTTTTTCAGTTTCTTCCCGCAAGCTGTGAAGGAGTTTGCCTCACTGCCAGTTCTTCTGATTCCATGGCATGTTTTTCATCATCAGAACACCCTGCTCTGAAAAATAAATTTACCACTTAATTTCTTATTAGCAAAAGAATAGGTGTCACATTCTATAATAATGGTACACAAGTAAGTAATGGCATTGTTATCATATATGAATGTGAAGTTTTAGAACTTCAAATAAAACTAACAGATAAACCTGCAATGGCCGCACCTATACCAGTGGTGCGAACTATGCACGGGGCCAGAGGTGGACTCAGAGCCCTTTCTGTGGGCACCCAGGCAATCACCAGAGAGGACTCAGGTATCTTCCTGCAGTCTCAGACGCCCCGGACTTGCTGTGCACAGAGACTATTTTAAAGTGTCAGCGCTACCTGGGACTACTGGAGGGGTGGGAAAGGTGAACAGATCTGGATTTATCATTGTATCTCCTGCTCCGGCCTTGACAATTTTTCCTGTTTATGGCATCCTGAGGGAAGTTACAATGATCGTCCAAATTTCTTCTATTTTCTGCTTAATTGGTGTCCTCAGGGTGATGATATGAATGAAAGGAGTGACAGAGCAGGGAGTATATAATCACAAACTAAATGTCTTTGTTGGCACTTTGTGATAAATTAACAGGTCTTTGTTGTAGTTTGGGCACCTGGTCTCTAAAAGGTTCGCCATCACTGACCTATCCATTGATCAATTAATAACTTGTTATGAACAGAAAGTGAAGGAGGGTATAATAAAAGTTGACACTACATTAAAAAAACTGGACTAAACATGTCTATGTCGCTTCTTCAAAGACAGGAAATGCCGGACGAGGATAGCAGCTGGGACATTCCCAGCTGCAACAGTTACAGGAGTTCGCCCCCCACATTTAACATCAAGGAAACCATAACCCAACACCCAGCATTTCCTCGGCCCGCAACAAGGACATAGCCTTATCATCTGGGGATCTAAATCCCCAACTCCTCCACTGCCAGGGTCTTTCTGACCCACAGCAACAGCCACCAGGGTTTACACCCATGCATGCTGATTCCAGCTCCTAAGGGCCCTTCCTATGAGACATGACCTGAACTCTGTTATTAGAGCTTGAATAACAAGGAGAGAGGATATTGAGGAAGTGGCTACTCATACTTTGAGATGTTGAAACTGGGACTGCAGAGTTGGATGAACGTATTACTGCATCGAACTGACTGCATCGAACACTTGACACATCTGCTGGATGACTAGCGAAACCACATCAGGTGTAATAATATATCCATAAAAGGTCCACCCAAAACCATCCGCTGATAACCTGGCTGTGTGGGTGACAGGCATCTTAAATGACGTCCTGTGTCGCCATGCAGACTCCGATAGTGTCCACTATCCCCTCTGTTTTTTGTCTTCTCTCGGAACCATTTCGCTATGTTTGCGAAAATTCAGTCCCGTGCATGCCTGTTGTGTCTGCTCAATGAGGAGCCACACTAAGGAGATAGATGCACACTGCAGAGACAATAGTGATCCACTGTGCATGTGAGCAAATGTGCCAAGAGCCGCGAAGTCACCGACTCTCAGGCTGGGTCGAGGAGATGGAGGCGCGAGAAGCAGCCTGAAAAGTGAAGTGAATAATTAATAGCCCAAGAGATTCTGGTGACGCTCCCCTAAGCCCCTCTGGCTCATTTGAAATCTTAAAAATAATTTTACTACAAAACGAAGGTAAAAAAGGAACAGCGGATACAGATGGGGGAGGGAGGCACACAAAAACATGGAAAATGTCTTTGGTTTATGTACCTAATCTAAATGTGGGTCTGGATAAGTGGATAAACCAAGTCGTATCTACCGTATTTTTGGACTATAAGACGCATATTTTCCCCCAGAAGATGGGAAAAAACGTGGTGCGTCTTATAGTCCAAATGTACTGATGCCGGCGTCTCAGCCCTCCACTGCAGGAGAGATGGAGGACGGCACATGCAGTAAGCGCAGGGGCATGCTGAGCTCATGAGCAGCGGAGCCGCAGGGCACACAGACTGTGTACACCACTTCCAGGTATCAGATGAAGGGAAGTACAAGCACGCCCCCCGCACGGGCTCTCACTGTGACTGTGCTGGACAGTCACTGTCTTCTCCCAGAGTCCCAGCTGATCGTGCTGAGGGGCAATCAAATACCACTAAAGAGGGACGGACTGTGACAGTACTGAAGTCTCTGCTCCTGTGCCTGCTGTGCTCTTCTCAAGGTGTGTGAAACTGAACATTCCCAGGTCACAGGAGCTTACAGTCTATGTCACCCCCTGTGTCCCATCTCTCCTCATAGATTGTAAGCTCTTGTGTTCATGTTAAAGCACTGTACCTCCTGTGTCTCCCCTCCTCATAGATTGTAAGCTCTTGTTACCGTATAGCAACTGTCACCTCCTGGTCCCCTCCTCCTCATAGAGTGTAAGCTCTTGGGCCATTGTCAAGACTGTCACCTCCTGTCCTCCCCTCCTCATAGATGTTAAGCTCTTGTGACCATTGTACAAGCACTGTCATCTCCTGTTGTCCTCCTCCTCCTCATAGATTGTAAGCTCTTGGTGACCATTGTCAAGTGCTGTCATCTCCTGTGTCTCCTCTCTCATAGATGTAAGCTCTTGTACCATTGTACTAGCACTGTCACTCGTGTCCTCCTCCATAGAGTGTAAGCTCTTGGGCCATTGTACAAGCATTGTCACCTCCGTCGCTCCCCTCCTCATAGATTGCAGCTCTTGTGACATTGTACAACGCTTGTCACCGCCAGTGCCCCTCCTCCTCATAAGATGTAAGCTCTTGTGACCATTGTCATATATAAGCCCTGGTAACTCTTGAGACCCCCTGACTACGTGCAGCCATAAATCTATCTAAAGAGCCATAATTCCCTCACTAATTCTGCCCCCAACACTGGTTGGGAGCTTGGTGCTAGCCCATCACAATGTCCCCTAATAAAGTCTCCCAATAATTCTCCCCGAACACAGTACACTTCACCAAATGTCACCACAATGACCCCTAATAAGTGATCCCATACACAGTCCCCTTAGGCTACATTCACATGAACGTGTGCCCGCCGTACGTAGCACGGGGGCACACGTTGATGCCCAGGAGGGGGGGAGGGCTGCTCGCCCCTACCCCTTTCCAAGAGAAACATGGCTGCACCGCCCCGAAGGCGCTGCTACTTTACTGTTACTTTATTCAATATTTTAGCACACTATGGGGAAAAACACATTTTTTCTTATTTTTCCACCTCTAAACCTAGGTGCGTTTATGGTCCAGTGGCTTATAGTCCGAAAAATACGGTAGTTATAATAAAAAAACATAGATATGATATGCACATAGTGATATGCCCTTACAGAGGTTTCCATTACAAATGTTTATTGCTTAGGTGTATCAAAACAAAGATACAATATAAAATTTAGTAATTAAATGCTTATTAAAAATATTTAAAAAAACATGAACAAATAATATGATTTGTCTTACCTGTATGAAATTATACCATTTTTAGTTTCTGCTTCGCTTAGTGTATTCTCTTCGCAGCAATATCCTTTCCCTATATAGTCAAAAACATTTTCATTGGGGTATCATTTTTGCTCATAGAGGTCACATAACAAGCATAGGATTGCTTAGCTTCTCTTCAATAATATACATCAGATTATAAAAGACTGTGGATTTAGGACAAGTTTTTCAGCACAAAAAACAAATAAAGTCATACTCACCTTCCAACGTCCCGGCAGGTCCTCTTCTGCTTATGCCAGCAGCAACTCCGAGTCTGCTAGCCGCGCACACACTATGACATCAGACCGCTGTTACCTGCTGCTGCTGGAGGCAAGAAGAGGACCTGCTGGGGGGCGTCGGAAAGCTGAATATTGACTTTATTTTTATGTGATAGGCATACTTGGGGCTGGCTGACTAATACTGGGGGCTGTTATTATACTGGGGCAGGAGCTGGCTATATCCTGGGGGCTGACTGACTATATAGTGGGGGGGGGGGGTAGGGGTAGCTATCTCTATACTGGGGCAGATGGCTGGCTAGCTATATACTGGGGGGCAGGAGGGCTGTCTGGCTGGCTATATACTGGGGGGCAGGCTAGCTATATAGTGGGGGGCAGGGGGCTGGCTAGCTATATATTGAGGGGCATGGACTGGCTTGCTATATACTGAGGGGCATGGACTTCCACCATTGCATTTCACTCTAGGATTATGCTTGGAGTCAACAAGTTTATATTCAGCTATATTCTGGTTGGTTTATACTGGAGTGTAACAGTAAACGTAACACTTTGCTAGGGTTTGTGGAACCCGTATTGTGTATAAAATTAGTGATACAGCGTTCAACTCACTGCAATTCGGATTTCACAAATGAGTTTCTGATGTGCAACTGCTGAGTTTTATTTGGAGCTCTGAATGATCCCAAGAAGATCAGCCTTTCAGCTGAGAGACGTATAATTTGAGTTTCAAATGTTTATTCTTCTTCATTCTCAACAGAGGAGCAGTTGGTGTCTATAAATTAATAAAATACAAAAGAAAGTTCAGTTATGGCTATTAAAATATTATGAACACTGCCAGACTTAAAATAATAATGCTCTAGAAAGAACAGTAAATTATGAAATAATGATGCGGACTACAAATCAAATGTAGTCTGTATGCCTTATTTTCTTGATAAAGTCCATTTGGTAGCTTTGCAAAACACCAATGAGGTGTATTATAGTCTGTTAGTATCCTAACACATTGAATTATTCTAATTTTAGAAATACCAAACACAAATTAAGGATTTATAATTAAAAATTACTTCACCAAATTTGCTGTGAAAACAAATCCTCTGTGTGAAAAGTGTATTTGGGGAAATGCAACACATACACAAGGATTTTTTGGGGGCATTGCTAAAGAAAGAGACCATGTTTTAACCAGGAACTACAAATACAAAATTGATGCCATAGCACCAATACCAAGCTGAGCTGTCTATAGCACAATGAAATACATATAGCCAGAAGTAACTGAGCATTTGCACCTATAAGCAGGGCGGATTAAGGTTGGTGGGGGCCCAGAGGCACAAAATATGGTGGGGGCCCCATTGAATGAAGTCCAGACAGGAACAGCAATCGTTATATACCACTTCCCCAGACAATACTATACAGCCCCCCAGGCATTCACTGTACACAGCTCCCCCAGCATTCACTGTATACAGCCTCCCCAGGCATTCACAGCTGTATACAGCTCCCCCAGCATTCACTGTATACAGCTCCCCAGCATTCACTGTATACAGCTCCCCAGCATTCACTGTATACAGCTCCCCCGCATTCACTGTATACAGCTCCCCCAGCATTCACTGTATACAGACTCCCACCACAACCACTTATACAGCTCCCCCAGCAACCATATATCCATACAGCTCCCTCATAATCACTATAGCAGCGTCTCCCAGCAACCGCTACATCAGCTAGCTCCAGCAATCACTGTATAACAGCGGCCATAATCACTATATAAAGCCCCCCGGCAACCATATATACAGCCCCAGTAATCACTTATATAAGCCCCCAAGATTACCTATACAGTCCCACAGCATATAAATAATACAGCCCCCTATAGTAACTATATAAGCCCCTATACATAACTATATACAGATTACCCTATAACTATATACACCCTCTATACTAACTATATACGTCCCCCTATAAGAAATATACACCCCCCCTATAATAACTATAACAGTTCCCCTATAATAACGTATACTACAGTTCCCTACAACTAATACTCCATATAATACCATTTACAGTTCCCCTATAAGAACTATATTCACCCCCTTATAACTACATACAGTCGTAGATTAAATAATACAATTGTACTCACCCTCCATCTTCCTTCTCGGTGTCGGATGTAAACAAAGATGGCGGCGCCCTGCTACAGGTGGCTCCGTGACTGTTGCGGCGCCGTGACGTCACACGCACGACATCACACTCTGCGCCTTGCGTCGGGCGCTGCCATTTTTGTTTACATGCTATCGTCTATGGCAGATAGTTACCTCGTTCTGCCATAGACGAAAGGCAGACATCATCCGAATCGCCCACATTTGGTGGGGGCCCCTTAAAGGGCAAAGTGGTGGGGGCCCTGGGGCTCTCGCCCCGGGAGGCCCCCTCCTATGATCCGGCCCTGCCTATAAGCCTTGACATGAAGCACTATTTTTCAAGGTTACAGGGTGAGCCAAGAGATTTTAATGACAGGCACCTCAGTGGACAGGTTCTCTTTTTCTTTTAACTGATGTATCTCCTTCCTTAATAATTCATTTTCATTATTTAGTTCCAACAAGCGCTGATTTGCTTCTGTGTATCCAGGTTCAGACTGTGCATGTTCCTCCCGCAGTTTTTCTCTCTTTAAAAGCTCTTCAAGGCGCTCCTTCATTTCTTGATTTTTCTGCTTCATAGTTTCTACATACAATTAATAAGTATATAAAAATTATTTAAAAAAATTACAATTAAAAGGTATTGTCCAATTGAAACACGATATCAGAGGACAGTCAGGTAACAAACAGATTGTTAAGATTCTTAATACGATTACTACCAAAAGGGGTTTGAAAGAGTTTTGGTCTCTCTAGAAAATGCACAGTGTGAAACATTCGTTATTATTTAATATTTTTCATTGTGAAAAAAATGTGTTTAAGACTTACATATCGTCCAGAAAAAAAAAAAATGACATAGCACCTATTTGCCCAATCTGGGGCTGCTTACACTGTGGTGGAGTCCACACAGAAAGATCCAGTTGCATGGGTCTGGGAATACAACTTGAGGAAAAAGCAGCAGCACTCTGTTGTAATGCAGTGAATCAGGTGTTCCTTTATTTATCAGAAAATAATAAACAGTTCGAGAGTTGCTGCTTTTCCTCAATCAAGACACACATATAATAATGTCTTACATATGTAATGATTTACAAAGAAGGACATTTTGATACCGAAAATATATAACAAGTTTTATAATCATGTGGACATTTCTTAGTTACCCTTCATATTATGTTTTCCACAAGAGATTCCTTAATCTGCTCCAGCATATCAGTGTCACTTTTATTACAAGGCTTCTACTCTTGAAGGGTCCACATTTCCATTCACCACCGCCATCCCTACAGGTTGGTTAAGTATGTTGGCCATCGCAATCCTTAAAAACAGAAAACATGATATTTAGTCCATGTATTTATTATATAACATAAAACCCACTTCTATTACAATGATACTACTTGTACAATGTATCCCTTGTTTATAATGTAGGCTGACTATTGGCTGGCTGACAGAATGCACCTCCCACTGATTCTGGAATCGCACGTATATATGGAACATATGGTGCACATGGTATACACCCTATTTTGCACGTTTCCATAGATTTCTATGGGGCATGCGGAACGGAAATACATGAGAAAATAGGAAATGCTCTATTATTTTTATACAACTCTCTTCCGTATGGTAAGATATGGTGGGCAATATGGCCATGTAAATGGATGGCATATTGCCCATTGAATAGAGTCGTATGGCTACCTGTAAGTATGTTTTATATACTACCGTAAATCACACATTTGTTGAATGCAGCCTAACACTGTGAACATGATCTTATGGTAATCCTCTAGTGCTACAACGTCTATCTGAAGATAAGGAAACACGTTGAGGTTATTAACCCCTTACCGACAGTGACGTAATAGTACGTCACTATGTCGGGTCCCGTACATGGAGAGGGCTCGCGGACCCCATCAAAATATGATAATGGTTTTTCACAGCGTTTAACACCCGTAAGAGAAGAATCGCGCCCAAAGTCGAAAATGGCACTTTTGCCACTTAAAAAAAAATTAAAAACTCTATAAAAACGTGGAGAAAAGGTAGGATGGAGAAAAGGAGAAAAATGGGGAAGATTTAAATCTATGACGACCAAAGTAATCAAAAAAATACGGAAAAACAAAAAGAGTACAAAAAAAGCAAAAAAAAAAATAAAAAAAAAAACCACAAACAAACCAGCCACCACAGCTCCTACACCAAAGTTATGAAAAAGTTATTAGCCCCAGAAGAGATGTGAGAATCAACAAAAAATCAACCAAAAAAAAAAATTTTGGAACAGCGAGGTACAGGAGATTTTAATTTTTTTTTAAATTATGTATGAGGAAATTGATGAGATAAAACAGTGTATAAATACTATACACAAATTTGGTATCCCTTGGTGGTCACGTGCGACTGCTTTTGTTCGATCTGGGGAAGACCGCGCGGAAGTACAGGGGATGTGAGAAGGGTTGCCATCTCTTTTCGTGCTGGGTGGGGCTCAGAGGACATAGAGGGGAGAGCTCCTGGGCTATTATACGAGCGTCGGCTTCCGTTTCTTGGGTTTTGTGGGGCGTTTGGACCGTATCGGTACCAACCCAAAGAATAAAGGTAGACAGTCAGTGGGGTGACAAGGTGAAATCGTAAAAATCCCAAGCCCACAAGATACAGCCACAAGTGTGCTGTTTTTTTACAGTTGTTAGGTGCATTGGGATAATGCGCCTATCGCGGGATTCCCGTTAGACAACGGCAAGGAATAGGAATGAATTAATATAGTAATCGGAAGACGAGGGATGGGGAAGACCTCACACGAGCGGGAAAAGGAAGGAAGGAACAAACTAAAAGGAGAAGGGGAAAGAAGGAGGGGTAAGAGAGGGAGTGAGAGGGAAAGGAGGAGGAAAAAAAAGAAAATAACAATTTTTTTTTGGGGTGTATCCACCATTTTGAAACGTGTAATGGTTGTTTCCGCCAGGAAAATGTAAGACATCACCACAGCTCTGTACTGGAAAAAATAAAAAAGTTGCAGATATTTGAATGGTATTTGTGCCGTATTCTTGTGGGCTTGGATTTTAGGATTTCACTGTGCACCCCAAATGACATGTCTACTTTATTCTTGGGTTGGTACGATTACGGGATACCAAATTTGTATAGGTATTATAATGTTTCATACATTTAAAAAATTAAAACCTCTGTACAATTTTTTGGGGGGATTTTGCCATCTTCTGGGGCTAAAAACTTTCATACTTTGGTGTATGGAGCGGGGTGGTGTTGTTTTTTTGCGGATTTTGATGACGTTTACAATGTTATCATTTTGGACTATACGACCTTTGATCACTTTTTATAGAGTTTTTAATTTTTTTTAAGTGGCAAAAGTGCCATTTTCGACTTTGGGCGCGATTTTCCGTTACGGGGTTTAAACGCTGTGAAAAACCATTATCATATTTTGAGAGGGTCCGCGAGCCCTCTCCATGTACGGGACCCAATGTGACGTACATTACGTCACATGTCGGTAAGGGGTTAATAACCTCAACGTGTTTCCTTATCTTCAGATAGACGTTGTAGCACTAGAGGATTAACCATAGACATATGTCACAGGTTAGGCTGCATTCACACAAATGTGTGATTTACGGTATATATAAAGAACTACTTACAGGTAGCATCGACTTATTCAATGGGCAATAGGGCACCATTTACATGGCCATATTGACCCACCATATCTTACCATACGGAAGAGAGTTGTATAAAAATAAGAGCATTTCCTATTTTCTCATGTATTTCCGTTCCGCATGCCCCATAGAAATCTATGGAAACTGCAAAATAGGGTGTATACCATGTGCACCATATGTGCCATATATACAGTGCAGTATCCAGAACAGTGGGAGGTGCATTCTGTCAGCCAGCCAATAGTCAGCCTTACATTATAAACAAGGGATACATTGTACAAGTAGTATCTTTGTAATAGAAGTGGGTTTTATGTTATATAGATAAATACATGGACTAAATATCATGTTTTCGTTTTATTAAGGATTGCGATGGCCGAAAGTACTTTAACCAAACCTGTAGGGATGGCGGTGGTGAATGGACATGTGGACCCTTCAAGGTAGAAGCCTTGTAATAAAAGTGACACTGATATGCTGGAGCAGATTAGGAACTTCTTGTGGAAAACAATAAATTGAAGGGTAACTAAGAAATTGTCCACATGATTAGTAAAATTGTTATATATTTTCGGTATCAAAATGTCCTTCTTTGTAAATCATTACATATTGTAAGACTGATATATATGTGTGTCTTGATTGAGGAAAAGCAGCAAACTCTCGAACTGTTTATGTATTTCTGATAAATAAGAGAACACCTGATTCACTGCATTACAACAGAGTGCTGCTGCTTTTTCCTCAATTGTATGTCCCAGAACCCATGCAACTGGGATCTTTCTGCTGTGGGACCTACCACAGTGTAAGCAGCCCCAGATTGGGCAAATAGGTGCTATGTCATTTTTTTTTTTTCTGGACGATATGTAAGTCTTAAACACATTTTTTTCACAATGAAAAATATTAATAATAACGAATGTTTCACAAATGTGCTTTTCTGAGAGACCAAAACTCTTTCAAAACCCCTTTTGGTAGTAATCGTATTAAGAATCTTAAACAATCTGTTTGTTACCTGACTGTCCTCTGATATCCTGTTTCAATTGGACAATACCTTTTAATTGTAATTTTTTTAAATAATTTATATACTTAATTTTATGTAGACTATGAAGCAGAAATCCAGAAAATGAAGGAGCGCCTTGAAGAGCTTTTAAAGAGAGAAAAACTGCGGGAGGAACATGCACAGTCTGAACCTGGATACACAGAAGCAAATCAGCGCTTGTTGGAACTAAATAATGAAAATGAATTATTAAGGAAGGAGATACATCAGTTAAAAGAAAAAGAGAACCTGTCCACTGAGGTGCCGTCATTAAAAATCTCTGGCTCACCCTGTAACCTTGAAAAATTGCTTCATGTCAAGGCTTATAGGCAGGGCCGGATCATAGGAGGGGGCCTCCCGGGCGAGAGCCCCAGGGCCCCACCACTTTGCCCTTAAGGGGCCCCACCAAATGTGGGCGATTCGGATGATGTCTGCCCTTTCGTCTATGGCAGAACGAGGTAACTATCTGCCATAGACGATAGCATGTACAAAAATGGCAGCGCCCGAGCAAGGCGCAGAGTGTGATGTCGTGCGTGTGACGTCACGGCGCCGCAACAGTCACGGAGCCAACCTGTAGCAGGGCGCCGCCATCTTTGTTTACATCGACACCGAGAGAAGATGGAGGGTGAGTACAATTGTATTATTAATCTACGACTGTATGTAGTTAAAGGGGTGAATATAGTTCTTATAGGGGAACTGTAAATGGTTATTATAGGGGAACTGATATATAGTTATTATAGGGGAAACTGGTAGTTATTAGGGGACTGTGATAGTTATATAGGGGGGGTGTATATTTTATAGGGGGGACGTATATAGTTAGTATAGAGGGTGTATATGGTTATAGGAATCGTATATAGTTATTATAGGGGGCTGTATATAGTTACTATAGGGGGTGTTTATAGTTAATGCTGTGGGACTGTATATAGGTAATCTTGGGGGCTCTATATAGTGATTACTGGGGAGCTGTATATAGTGGTGCCGGGGGAGCTTTCATATAGTGATTAATGGCAGCTGTATACAGTGATTGCGGGGGAGCTGTATGTAGCGGTTGCTGGGGCGCTGCATATAGTGTTATGAGGGAGCTGTTATCGTGATGCTGGGGGAGCTGTAATAGTGATGCTGGGGGAGCTGTACAGTGAATGCTGGGGGAGCTGTATACAGTGAATGATGGGGGAGCTGTATACAGTGAATGCTGGGGGAGCTGTATACAGTGAATGCTGGGGGAGCTGTATACAGTGAATGCTGGGGGAGCTGTATACAGTGAATGCTGGGGGAGCTGTGTACAGTGAATGCTGGGGGAGCTGTATATAGTTATTGCTGGGGAATGGTATATAACGATTGCTGTTCCCTGTCTGGACTTCATTCAATGGGGGCCCCCACCATATTTTGTGCCCTTGGGCCCCCACCAACCTTAATCCGGCCCTGCTTATAGGTGCAAATGCACAGTTACTTCTGGCTATATGTATTTCATTGTGCTATAGACAGCTCAGCTTGGTATTGGTGCTATGGCCATCAATTTTGTATTGTAGTATCCTGGTTAAAACATGGGTCTTCTTTTCTTTGAGCAATGCCCCCAAAAAATCCTTGTGTATGTGTTGCATTTCCCCAAATACACTTTTTGCACAAGAGGATTTGTTTTTCAGCAAATTTGGTGAAGTAATTTTTAATTTATAAATCCTTAAATTTGTGTTTGGTATTCTAAAAATTAGAATAATTCAATGTGTTAGGATACTAACAGACTATAAATACACCTCATTGGTGTTTTGCAAAGCTACCAAATGGACTTTATCAAGAAAATAAGGCATACAGACTACATTTGATTTGTAGTCCAGCATCATTATTTTCATAATTTACTGTTCTTTCTAGAGCATTATTATTTTAAGTCTGGTGCAGTGTATACATAATATTTTAATAGCCATAAACTGAACATTTCTTTTGTATTTTATTAATTTATAGACACCAACTTGCTCCTCTGTTGAGAATGAAGAAGAAATAAAACATTTGAAGACTCAAATTATACGTCTTCAGGCTGAGAAGGCTGATCTTCTTGGGATAATTTCAGAGCTACAAATAAAACTCAGCAGTTGCACATCAGAAGACTCATTTGTTGAAATCCGAATTGCAGTGAGTTGAACGCTGTATACAAGCTAATTTATATACAATACGGGTTGCCACAAACCAATGCAAAGTGTTACGTTTACTGTTTACACTCCAGTATAAACCAACCAGAATATAAGCTGAATATAAACTTGTTGACTCAAGCATAATCCTAGAGTGGGAAATGCAATGGTGCAAGTCCATGCCCCTCAGTATAATGCAAGCCAGTCCATGCCCCTCAATATATAGTCAGTCAGCCCCCAGGATATAGCCAGCTCCTGCCCCAGTATATAATAAGCCAGCCCCCAGTATATAGTCAGCCAGCCCCAAGTATGCCTATCACATAAAAAATAAAGTCAATATTCAGCTTTCCGACGCCCCCCAGCAGGTCCTCTTCTTGCCTCCAGCAGCAGCAGGTTAACAGCGGCTGATGTCATAGTGTGTGCGCGGCTAGCAGACTCGGAGTTGCTGCTGGCATAAGCAAGAAGAGGACCTGCCGGGACGTTGGAAAGGTGAGTATTGACTTTATTTGTTTTTGTGTGCTGAAAAACTTGTCCTGAATCCAACAGTCTTTTATAATCTGATGTATATTATTAAAGAGAAGCTAAGCAATCCTATGCTTGTTATGTGACCTCTATGAGCAAAAATGATACCCCAATGAAAAATGTTTTTTGACTATATAGGGGAAGGATATTGCTGCAGAAGAGAATACACTAAGCGAAGCAGAAACTAAAAATGGTATAATTTCATACAGGTAAGACAAATCATATTATTTTGTTCATGTTTTTTTTAAATATTTTTAAATAAGCATTTAATTACTAAATTTTATATTGTATCTTTGTTTATTGATACACCTGAAGCAATAAAACATTTGTAATGGAACCTCTGTAAGGGCATATCACTATGTGGCATATCATATCTATGTTTTGTTATTATAACTACCGTATTTTTCGGACTATAAGACGCACTGGACCATAAGACGCACCTAGGTTTTAGAGGTGGAAAAATAAGAAAAAAATGTGTTTTTCCCCAAATAGTGTGCTAAAATATTGAATAAAGTAACAGTAAAGTAGCAGCGCCTTACGGGGCGGTGCAGCCATGTTTCTCTTTGGAAAGGGGTAGGGGCGAGCAGCCCTCCCCCCCTCCTGGGCATCAACGTGTGCCCCCCGTGCTACGTACGGCGGGCACACGTTCATGTGAATGTAGCCTAAGGGGACTGTGTATGGGATACTTTTATTAGGGGTCATTGTGTGACATTTGGTGAAGTGTACTGTGTTCGGGGAGAATTAATGAGGAGACTTTATTAGGGGACATTTGATGGGCTAGCACCAAGCTCAGCCAACCAGTGTTGGGGGCAGAATTAGTGATGGGAATTATGGCTCTTTAGATAGATTTATGCTGGCACGTAGTCAGGGGGTCTCAAGAGTTACCAGGGCTGTATATATGACAATGGTCACAAGAGCTTACAATCTATGAGGAGGAGGGGCACTGGCGGTGACAATGCTTGTACAATGGTCACAAGAGCTTGCAATCTATGAGGAGGGGAGGACAGGAGGTGACAATGCTTGTACAATGGCCCAAGAGCTTACACTCTATGAGGAGGAGGACACAGGAGGTGACAGTGCTAGTACAATGGTAACAAGAGCTTACAATCTATGAGGAGGAGGAGACACAGGAGATGACAGCACTTGTACAATGGTCACAAGAGCTTACAATCTATGAGGAGGAGGAGGACACAGGAGATGACAGTGCTTGTACAATGGTCACAAGAGCTTACAATCTATGAGGAGGGGAGGACAGGAGGTGACAATGCTTGTACAATGGCCCAAGAGCTTACACTCTATGAGGAGGAGGGGACACAGGAGGTGACAGTGCTAGTACAATGGTAACAAGAGCTTACAATCTATGAGGAGGAGGAGACACAGGAGGTGACAGTGCTTGTACAATGAACACAAGAGCTTACAATCTATGAGGAGGATGGGACACAGGGGGTGACATAGACTGTAAGCTCCTGTGACCTTGGGAATTGTTCAGTTTCACACACCTGTGAGAAGAGCACAGCAGGCACAGGAGCAGAGACTTCAGTACTGGTCACAGGTCCTGTCCCCTCTTTAGTGGTATTTGATGCCCCTGCAGCACGAGCAGCTGGGACTCTGGGAGAAGACAGTGACCTGTCCAGCATCAGTCACAGTGAGAGCTCCGTGCTGAGGGGGCGTGGCTTGTACTTCCCTTCATCTGATAACCTGGAAGTGGTGTCACAGTCTGTGTGCCCTGCATGAGCTCCGCTGCTCATGAGCTCAGCACTGCCCCTGCGCTTACTGCCATGTGCCGTCCTCCATTCTCTCCTGCAGTGGAGGGCTGAGACGCCGGCACTCAGTACATTTGGACTATAAGACGCACCACAGTTTTTTCCCCATCTTCTGGGGGAAAAATATGCGTCTTATAGTCCAAAAAATACGGTAGATACGACTTGTGTTTATCCACCTTATTCCAGACCCACATTTAGATTTAGGTACATAAACCAAAGACATTTTCCATGTTTTTGTGTGCCTCCCCTCCCCCCATCTGTATCCGCTGTTCCTTTACTTTACCTTCGTTTTGTAGTAAAATTATTTTTAAGATTTTCAAATGAGCCAGAAGGGCTTAGGGGAGCGTCACCAGAATCTCTTTGGGCTATTAATTATTCACTTCACTTTTCAGGCTTCCGGCCTGCCTCCGCTCCTCGACCCAGCCTGAGAGTCGGTGACTTCAGCCGGCTCTTGGCAATTTGCTCACATGCACAGTAGGTCATCTATTTGTCTCTGCAGTGTGCATCCAGATGCTCCTTAGTGTGGCTCCTCATTGAGCAGACAACAGCGCATGCACGGGACTGAATTTTCGCAAACATAGCGGAGGAATGGTTCCAGAGAGAAGACAAAGAACAGAGGGGATAGTGGACACTATCGGAGTCTGCATGGCGACACAGGACGTCATTTAAGATGCCTGTCACCCACACAGCCAGGTTATCAGCGGATGGGTTTTCGGGTGGACCTTTTATGGATATATTATTACACCTGATGTGGTTTCGCTAGTCATCCAGCAGATGTGTCAAGTGTTCGATGCAGTCAGTTCGATGGCAGTAATACGTTCATCCAACTCTGCAGTCCCAGTTTCAACATTCAAAGTATGAGTAGCCACTTCCTCAATATCCTCTCTCCTTGTTATTCAAGGCTCTAAATAACAGAGTTCAGGTCATGTCTCATAGGAAGGGCCCTTAGGAGCTGGAATTCAGCATGCATGGGGTTAAACCCTGGTGGCTGTTGCTGTGGGTCAGAATAGACCCCTGGCAGTGGAGGAGTTGGGGATGTAGATCCCCCAGATGATAAGGCTATGTCCTGGTGTTGCGGGCCAGAGGAAATGCTGGGTGTTGGGGTTATGGTTTCCTTGGATGTTAAATGTGGGGGCGACTCCTGTAACTGTTGCAGCTGGGAATGTCCCAGCTGCTATCCTCGTCCGGCAGTTCCTGTGTCTTTGAAGAAGCGACATAGACATGTTAGTCCAGTTTTTTTAATGTAGTGTCAACTTTTATTTACCCTCCTTCACTTTCTGTTCATAACAAGTTATAATTGGATCAATGGTATAGGTCAGTGATGGCGAACCTTTTAGAGACCAGGTGCCCAAACTACAACAAAGACCTGTTAATTTATCACAAAGTGCCAACAAAGACATTTAGTTTGTGATTTATACTCCCTGCTCTGTCACTCCTTTCATTCATATCATCACCCTGAGGACACCAATTAAGCAGAAAATAGAAGAAATTTGGACGATCATTGTAACTTCCCTCCAGGATGCCATAAACAGGAAAAATTGTCAAGGCCGGAGCAGGAGATACAATGATAAATCCAGATCTGTTCACACTTTCCCACCCCTCCAGTAGTCCCAGGTAGCGCTGACACTTTAAAATAGCTCTGTGCACAGCAAGTCCTGGGCTGTCTGAGACTGCAGGAAGATACCTGGAGTCCTCTCTGGTGATTGCCTGGGTGCCCACAGAAAGGGCTCTGAGTGCCACCTCTGGCACCCGTGCCATAGGTTCGCCACCACTGGTATAGGTGCTGCCAGTTGCAGGTTTTATCTGTTAGTTTTATTTGAAGTTCTAAAACTTCACATTCATATATGATAACAATGCCATTACTACTTGTGTACCATTATTAGAATGTGACACCTATTCTTTTGCTAATAAAGAAATTAAGTGGTAAAATTTTATTTTTCAGAGCAGGGTGTTCTGATGATGAAAAACATGCCATGGAATCAGAAGAACTGGCAGTGAGCAAACTCCTTCACAGCTTGCGGGAAGAAACTGAAAAAGTAGAAGAATTGCAAAAGGAGTTAGCAAATGCAAATGAAAGGCAAGTGTAACGTGTAACAGGAAATTTGGAGTGCCATGCTTGACCTTCTGTCCAATAGATATTGAATGAAGTGGTAGCACTGTTGTTGAGTGACAAGATTCTCTACCTTTTGGCTAAGACCAAGAGCAGTATCTGCTTCTATCGTAGTTGAAAGGCTGTTGTATAGCATGAAAAAGTTACAATGCACTTGTATACAAAGTTCCAGAGTGCTAGATATACATTTTTTTAACCCCTTCCCAATGCACAGCGTAATAGTATGGCACATGTCGGGTGCGGGTACATGAAGAGGGCTCACAGGCTAAGCCCTCTCCATAGCCGGTAAGTCTTTGCTGCATATTGCAGCAAAGGCTTACCTGTAACACCCTCGATCGTGACAATAGTCATTCCCCGTGACGTCATCAGGGAGCGGCGATCGGTTGCCATTCTTCAGAAGACCCGTGGCGGTCTTGTTTTAACCCATTCAGTAAAATGTGCTATTTGCTACTATAGTATGGTAGGATTGATCAGACAACCTAGGGTAAAGTACCCTAGGGGGTCTGAAAAATGGTGAAAGTAAAAATTAAAAAAAGTTATAATAAAAAACCCTAAAAATTCAAATCACCCCCCCCCTTCCTTAGAACTGATATGAATATAAATAAACAGTAAAAATCATAAACACATTAGGTATAGACTTGTCCAAAAAGGCCCGATCTATCAAAATATAATAATGGTTTTTCACTGCGTTTAACCCTGTAAAAGAAAATAGCACCCAAAGTCGAAAATGTCACTTTTTTGCCATTTTGAAAAATATTAAAAATTCAATATCTATTGATCAGAAGGCCTTACAGTCCTAAAAATGGTAGCATTGAAAACACTATCAAAAGTTGCACAAAATAACATGACCCACAGCTCCATACACCGAAGTATGAAAAAGTTATTAGTGCCAGAATATGGTAAAATAATGAAGTAGACATGTCATTTGTGAAAGGCGCACAGTGAAAGCCGTAAAATCCAAACCCACAAGAATTTGGAATTTTTTTCCCGCTTCCCAGTACATGGCATGGAATGTTAAATACCATGAATATAAAGTGCAATTTGTTACGCAGAAAACAAGCCATCACACAGCTCTGTACATGGAAAAATAAAAAAGCTATAGATTTTTGAGGGTGGGGAATGAAAAATAAAAACACAAAAACTAAAAAGGGCCTCATCGTTAAGGGGTTAATACACTTATGCCCACACATTTAGAGCATATACACCCACGTACAATGCCATAAACAAAGGTGCAGCATATATGCACACATCTTACACTGCATACACATACAGTATATATACATCAAATATATGTTATATACTATAATATGCTGTACAATATGCAGCATAATATGTACTAGCAACAGTGCAAACTGGCCTAAATGCAGTTTGCCTGTGTGATTTGCAGGGTGCACCAAATTCAGGATTTCTAACGCCCATTCTTCATGAATCTGGCGCTCCCTGCATTGCCCCGATAGAGTGCACCACTTTTTTTTGGCACACCTTTTACATAGGGTGTGCAACACAATTCTGTCGGGCTTTGCATGTTAAATCTGGCGCACGGTCCAACTGAGAACTGGAACGCCCTCTAATTTGTGGTGCAGGCACTTCTTCAATACCTGTGCAAGCAGTAAATGAGCCCCAATATATAATAAGGTGCACATCCTCCACTCTTTAGTGTGTAAGGTCAGATAATGGGTCCCATAACAGCTGTGGGCCCCATAGAAACTGTACTGTGGGTACAAAAAGTTTTCAGACCCCTTTAAGTATTTCACTCTTTATAAACAGGGGCAAATACAAAAGTGCAAAAACAAATACAACTGGTGACAGATACCAGTACCTCTTTTGTGTGTTTGATGTTTACATAGAACTAAATGGACACCTACTGTATATTAATTGGACATATTTTTATATAGATTATCACAGCTGGAAAGGAAATCACTCGAATTATCAGACAAAGAAACAGAGACTGAGCCAGTTGAGGATCAGGGTCATAAGAAAGAGTTTGCAGAGCGGGTGAGTAGATTTTCTAGTCACATGATCTCCCTTTTAGAACTTAGACTAGTACAGCCAATTATATCAAGGTTCAAATTTGCAGTCTTAATGACAAAATTTTTAAAAATCATTTTTGGTGGTTGTGAGCTTCTTGTAATTTGGATTAATGTATTTTACAAAAGGTTCAATGTAATTCCTGTCTATTGTAAACTTGCTGGTATTTGTAAATTATCTACGGTATGTTCTTATCCTAAAAAATATATAAATATATATAAACTGTAAATATTACAGAAAAACCCCAAGAAAACACTACCTTTTTGAGAATAGCACTTCGTTATCATGAAATGATTTCTTGTGAAAGATTCACTTCCACCATAGATGTCATGCATACAGTCTATAATCTTTGAGAGGACCACCCACTTAGAAGACCAATTTAGTTTGGTCACTTTAGAGTGGTTTCAAACTCCTAAATAGCTTCTTAATCATCATAGTATCATAGTATATAAGGCTGGAAAAAGACGCAAGTCCATCAAGTCCAACCTTTAAGACTTAAATAAATGTTTTAAAGGCATCCAGGCCTCTCTTGAACATGTACATAGAGTCCGCCATAACAACCTCCTGCGGCAGAGAGTTCCATAGTCTCACTGCTCGTACAGTAAAGAACCTTTGTCTATGTTGATGGTAGAATCGCCTCTCCTGTAGGCGTAGAGGATGCCCCCTTGTCCTGGTCACAGACCTAGGTATAAAAAGATCTTTGGAGAGATCCTTGTACTGTCCGTTCAGGTATTTGTACATTGTAATGAGGTCTCCCCTCAGTCGTCTTTTTTCTAAACTGAATAATCCCAAATTTTGTAATCTGTCATTGTATTCTAGTCCCTGCATTCCCCTAATAATCCTGGTTGCTCTCCTCTGCACCCGTTCCAGCTCTACTATATCCTTTTTATACACTGGTGCCCAAAACTGTACACAATATTCCATGTGTGGTCTGACCAGGGATTTGTATAAGGACAAAACTATGTCTTTATCATGAGAATCTATTCCTCTCTTGATACATCCCATAATTTTATTTGCTATAGCAGCAGCTGCCTGGCTCTGGTCACTAAAATTAAGTTTACCATCCACCAATACCCCCAAGTCCTTTTCAGCTGCAGTTTTACTAAGTAATTGACCGTTTAGAACATAATTATAATTTTTGTTTCCATGGCCCAAGTGCATAACTTTACATATATCTACATTAAACCTCATCAACCATTTCTCTGCCCACTCCTCAAGCTTCCACAAATCCCTCTGTAATGCTAAACTATCGACCTCTGTATTTATTACTTTACACAGCTTAGTATCAACTGCAAATATTGAAACTTGACTGTGTAAACCCACTATAAGGTCATTAATAAAAATATTAAAAAGAAGTGGCCCCAATACTGACCCCTGTGGCACTCCACTGGTAACATCAACCCAATCTGAGAATGTGCCATTAATGAACACCCTCTGTTTTCTACCACTAAGCCAATTACTTACCCAAATACACAGATTTTCTCCTATTCCCAGCAGTCTCATTTTATATACCAACCTTTTATGTGGCACGGTGTCAAATGCCTTTGAAAAGTCCAGATATACAACATCCACAGCGTCCCCCAGATCCAGTCTTGAACTTACCTCCTCGTAGAAACCAATCAGATTAGTCTGACAGGACCGATCTCTCATAAACCCATGCTGACGCTGGGTTATAAGGTAATGCACAGTGAGATACTTCAGGATAGCATCTCTAACAAACCTCTCAAATATTTTCCCCACCACAGCAGTTCTTACAGAAGGTGCTACAAAAACCAATCTAGTACACAAACTACTAATTCTAAAATAGAAAAATGTATTTGTTCAATCATGCCATAAATACCAGTATACATTTAACAGAATTACAAAGATGAAACCTTTCAACACCAAGGTACTACTTTACATCCCCTAGCAGAATTAGTAAATATGAGCCCACTTTAATAAATCATTAATAACTATGTTGTACCGGTAGAATTAATACTGGATAGGTTACTGAGTGTATACAGTCCAAGGTATGGAGACCTTAAAGGGATGTTCCCGTTCCAGCAAATAAATGTTATTGTTTGTAAAATTAAAAGTTATACTACTTTCCAATATACTTTCTTTATCTATATTTTTCTAGATTTTTTCTAGTTTTCTAGATCTCTGCCTGCTGTCATTCAACAGGAAGTTTCATTATTTACTTCCTGTGGATAAAAATCTGTTCATGGTCATTTGATTTCATACAGGTGCACGGCTTGTTATATCACAAAAAAGTTCTGATTACTCTCTAATTATAATGAGCTCTGCATCTGTGTACAATCACTTAATGATGGATAGATTTCATTTCAAAAAAGTAAACAATTAAGCTTCCTGTAGATTGACAGCAAGCAGAGATATTGAAAAGTGTGAGGAATTGATACAGAAAGTAAAATTGCATAACTTTTTGTTATACAAACAATAACATTTATTTGAAGGAAATTGAACAACCGCAGCCATCTTGTTTTTGAACGTTCCTCACTGTATTTATCACAAGAATACATAAGGCGCAAAAATGACCTTCTAAATGTCTCAATTATACACCAAAGAAAAAAAAACTATGATACATGTCCCCCAATGAGTTGCTACATTTTGTAATTTATTATACCAAATTGTAACCCAACTGTAAGTCAAGTTGTTGGTTTTGCATTTGCGATTATTGGAAACAAGTCTGTTTTCACAGCTTACTTTGGAAGTGGATAACCTAAAACAGAAGATTGAGGCACTTAACAAAGAACTGTATGAAACGGGCGAAAAGTTAAATGAAGCCCAACTCATAAAAAACAATCTACAGGACAGGTAATAAGTTGTTTGCACTATACTAATGCACTATACTAATGGTAGTGAAAATGCCTTTGTATAATATCTCTCTTAATCTATATTATCTATAATTTAAAGGATCCCAAATTGCGCTACAAGAAAAAAAAATTCGCATTTTGTAAACGGATCTGTCATCTCCTCCCCCTATCAGCTTTTATTTTATGCATATCAGCCTTTTTGCATCAGTGGTGAGAATCAGAATCCTTTCAGATCCACTGCTCACTGCAGGAGGAAGTGCAGACTGCTTTACTTATAGCGTAACTATAAAGTTATGATCTTATCAAATTTATTATATGTGATTCTCTCTTTAAAAACAAACAGAACGACAGCAAACAACTTTGATCTGCTCATCCTTTTCTTTGCAAATTTATGGCATTTTCTGTTCTGAAAGTGTTTGACAAAAATCTTTCTCAGCAAAGGGGAAATGGGCGGAGACTAATGTCTGTTTCCTACATTTAGTTTCCTACAAGTAACTCCACTGAACACTGCACAGTGCACATACAGGATGTATAAAGTGATCAGTGTAGCAGCTTACATCGCATGCAACGAGCAGGGATCAAGTCATAAGTGGAAGAAATCACAAGTAAATTAGTTACATGAAGTCTATAGCCTGTACTGAGTGAGCACCAAGACTGCCCGAGGACAAGGCGGGGAGGGGAGCAATATAAGGTGCAGAGAGAGACAGAGAAAGTTCAGTAGAATTGCAGACTGGGATGGAGGGACTGATAGGGAACAGGGGAGATCTCGTACCTCACTATTCTGTACAGAAGAAATCTTTATCGTCAGTTCTGAACACATCCAGCTCTGCTACATACACAGAGAGAGCTCTGTCATATGACCTCCTCCCCTGTACAGACTCACAGGGCTTATTAGCTTATTAGGACATGGATAGGGTGCAGTTATTGCAACTCTAAGGCAATCTGAGGGCTGTAGCAAAGAAACTGCTGCATATAGCTAACAAAGATAATAGGCAAAATTATTTTACATCACAAGAACTATTAATTTGTGGGAAAAAGACTTTAACAGTTACTCTTTAATGAAGTATATTACACCATTTACTATTAACACCTGCTGTATTAATTTCTAAAATAAAAAGGCATTTGGCTCCAAGGTTTAATTACTCTTTCATCTCTTTTGTTCTATGTTTTAGATGCTCATCTCTCGATAAAAAACTAGTGGAAAATCAGGTTGATCTGGAAGAGAGACAAGAACTTTTGTATTCTGTGCAGAAGTTAGAGCTTCAAGTGGAAAGCCTGCTGTCGGAGATGAAGATGGAGAGGAGTAAAGCAGAGGAACAGCAGTAAGTGGTCACAGACTAAAATCTAAGGATGCAAAGTAAGAGTCATCTACAATTGTCTGTATTCCTTATATTCTCTGTGCTATTGGAAGAGAAAGTACAGGCCAGTATCTTTAGATTCAACTTGTCATTTTATTTATTTACATTTATGTCAATTTTGTGTGCCCGGTCAGCGACTCCACTCAGTATGTACAAAGGATGGCTGACAATCACAGATTGCCCACTTCTTAGGCCAGAATAAGTTGTTTTAATGAATATAATACATACATAATAAAAAGATAAGTGAGAATTTGCTGTTTTGCTTTATTGCTTTATCTTTCCTGTCATTCCTTCATAGGCAGTTAATGTTTATCCTGGAGGAAACTGTGAACAAGCAGAAGATTGACTATGAGTCATTAAAACAGGCTGATGTGCGTATGAGTAGTATTATTTTGTACCTTTTTTTTGGCGGAGGCGTTGTATTTCAGTGAAGGCAGCTGCATAACCTCTGCGCAGCCACTACACAATGGTTGGCGTTGTCTGCACATTCCATTGTGTAGTTGTGGCACTGAAGGCTCCTTAGGGGTTTCAGACCCCAAAGATCTGATATTTATAACCTAAGTTTTTTTCATTGCACACACAACACAATTACAGGGTAATGTTCACATTCTAATCAAGCACAATTGATTGCAATAGTGGCACAACACAAAAATAAGGAATACAGAAAAAATCCAATCAGGAATGGATTTTATAGGGGTCCCGCACCACTCTGCACTTAAAGGGGCCCCCACCAAATGTTGGCGATTCTGGCTGTCACATAGCGGTCTATAGCACAACGAGGGAACATTCGGGCAGATTTATCAAGTTGTCTAAATGTAAGAATGTTCTTAGTTGCCCATGGCAACCAGTGGAAGCTCAGCTTTCATTTTACAAGTGCTTATGAATATGTTAAAGGAGAGCTGTATTTGGTTGCCATGGAAAACTAAGAACATTCTTACTTTTAGACAGCTTGATATATCTGCCCCAATAAGTTCTGCCATAGACTGTCGGAGCCCACACAAGTGTATGCTGACACTTGAGGAGGGAACGGGGGATGGTGAGTACAATTTTATTATTTTACCTAGGGCTGTATATAGTTGTTATAGGGGGGCTGTATATAGTTGTTATAGGGGGGCTGTATATAGTTGTTATAGGGGGGCTGTATATAGTTAATATAGGGGGCTGTATATAATTATTACAGGGTGCTGTTTATAGTTATTATAGGGGGCTGTTTATAGTTATTATAGGCAGGCTTTAGATAGTTATTATAGGCGGGCTTTACATAGTTATAGTTATAAATAAGGAGGCTGTATGTATTTAATATAAGGGGGCTATACATAGCTATTATTGGAGGCTGGATATAGTAATTAAAGGTAGGCTGCATATATTTATTATAGGGGGCTGGATATAGTTATTAGGGCGTGCTGGATATATTTATTACTAGCAACATTTACTCTAATGAAAAAACTGTGGGTAGGGCACCTGTCAGTTTTCGCCCAGGAGCCTCCACCACCCTTAATCCAGGCCTTATTGCAATACACAAATTCAGTTCACTAGACACAGTGCACTGAAACCTACCAACAGGTTTTTGGTATACTGTAAGAAACCAAATTAGTAGGCTGACATGATAGAATAACTTACGAATCACAGCTGTCTTAAAGGGAATCTATCACATTATTTACCTCTACAAAGCACCACCTACCATCAAATTTCCTCTTTATTAAACATTAAAGCAGATCCCAGCAGCATGGTTAGAACTTTGTTTTAAGATCTCTGCTCCTGTACAAAAGTATAAATGGCAATAAAATATATTGATAATAGAATATGATATCTCGTGATTGCACGCGGGCAGAGAGATAGGGTCAAGACAATGCAATACAATGAGTGGTATGAGGAGTAAAAGATCGGGTTTTAGAACATTACACCAAACTGACACCAGGGTATCAATAAGAACTATCATATATGGGAAGATATCAAACATCATTGCCATTTAAGCTGAACAAATTTATAGCAACAGCCATCACAACAACTTCAAAAGGGGTTGCCGGGGTGTGAACTCAGCAAAGGAATCTACTTAATACTCAATAATCTGGGCAGGATTCAGCAGGGGAAGGTTAGACTGAAGGAAAGCATAATGAGCTGAGTAATGGGGAGAGGAGTAGGGGGGGTTGCCCCCATGTGAGGAGATGTTTCTCACTGGTGTGATTCATACTGAAGGTGAGTTCCTCAATTCTTTGTAGAAAAAGGATCTCTGTAAACCAGTCTGACATTATGGGTACCTGTGTGGTTATCCACAGCCTGGTGATTTGGGATCTGGCTGCTATAAATAGGTAGGACAGGATGTGGGGAAGGTCCAGGGCTAAATCCAGAGTGGTTGGAGTATAGGGCACTCCCACCAGATGTGTAGCATAGTCCCAGGGGCCTGTCTACATCTCCAGCATTTTGCCGGATATGAAGCATATATTTTATGGAACCAGTCGGGGACCACCCGGACATAATTTTAGTTTTGCAGGAAAGTGAGAGTTTATGGCAAAATTCATAAGCTTTCAACCATTCCTCAAGAGAATAATTTGTCCCTATTTCAGATTCCCAGGCTCTAACAAAAGGGGGTTCTGTTGCCCACTTGTCTAGTAAAGGGTTATAAATGACTGAAATAGCATGGGGGACTGAGGCAGAAGAGCAGCACCATATTTCAAAAGTAGTAAGTGGTCTATGTAGGTTAAATGCAGTTTTGGTGGTGTTCAATAGCGTATAGTCCCATTTGGTCCTAGGAGGACACTATATGCCAGATGTCATGTCATTATAAGAAATGAGGCAATCCTGACTTAACAAGCATTTAGAAGTCAGAGATTCAGTTTACCTACAAGGCCTGAGGAAGTCAGTCGCACATCCCAGTGGGAAGTCAGGGTTATACATAATTTGGGTCATAGATCTGTTTCAAATAGTTTTATGCTAGGTTTTCCAGCACTGTAGAGGCTATAAAAGGGAGTCTGGGCATTTGATGCTCCAATGTAGTGTATGTCTGTAGCCAAGGTAGGTTAGTCGGGGTGAGAGTTGTTCTTCTAGGCGCATTTAAGCTTCCCTCGTCTATTGTGGAACTAATCAAGAACATGTGCCAGGACTCACTCCACTTAAAGGAAAGCTACCACCACGGATTTGCCTATTAAGGTAGATCTGGTGGTAGCTGCATCTAATGTATGTAAGGATAGCCCTTTTTAGGGCTAATCCTTTACTCCACTATATCTTTTATTATCTTAATCGGGGAATATGCAAATTTTCTAAAGAGGCTACTGGGCCATGGAGTAGCCGGAGCCGAGGCGCAGCTGCTCTATGCCCCAGTAGCCTCTTTGATCCTCCTACCAGATAGCTTCAGCGCACAGCTCCTCGTAGCTGTGCACACTTGTCCGTGAAACCGTAGCTCTGTGCATGCGCAGAATGCAGGCCGTCGGCTGCACAATCTCTGCTCCGAAACCTGAGCTACTGTGCATGTGCAGAACTCTGGTGCACTCGTCCACAAAACCAGAGTTCTGCGCTGAAGCTATCTGGTAGGAGGATCAAATAGGCTACTGGGGTGTGGAGTAGCCGCGCTGTGTAGCCTCAGCTCCGGCTATTCAACGCCCCTGTAGCCTTTTTAGAAAATTTGCATATTCCCCGATTAAAGATAATAAAAGATATAGTTGAGTAAAGGATTATCCCTAAAAAGGGCTTTCCTTACATACATTAGATGCACCTACCAGCGGATCTACCTTAATAGGTAGCTCCGTGGTGGTAGGTTTCTTTTAACCTCACTATGTACACTATAATATCCAACTGCTGATGTCTCTTGTAGAACTAGAGCCCTTACATTAGTGGGTGTATGATTGATACATTTGTTTACAAACTCAAAAAATGGGAAAGTGAGAGAGGGTACAGGAGGAATGACCTGGAAAGTGCAAGATGGAAAGAGTAGTACCCCTACCCCTCCCTGCTTCTTCTCAGGTCTGGAGCAGTGAGAAAATTGTAAGCAACCATAAGACAAAGCAACGAGAGAGGCACAGTCATCATGCTGGATCCATGTTTCATTGATGACCAGCATGGTCAAAGGACTTAAAAAGAGGTCATGAACAGATTCTAGTTCACTGCACACAGAGCGGTAATTTCATAGAACACATTTAAAAGGAGTTTTGGGTGGAGGAGAAACAGAAGAGGGGAATACACTTGATTAGATTAGCAGGGTATCTATGTGAAGTGTTAAAATTAGCTGAAGGTTGGCCTGGCTTAAGAGAGACGTTCCCTGCAGAAAGCATTAAGATAAACAAGAGATTGTTTCAGAGATTTATAAGAAGTTTTTTCTTGCTTCACCACAGAACACTGTGATAAGACAGTATGGTTACATAACGTATATAGTGTGTGAGTGGTGTACAATTGGAATAGATGGACGGTAAACAAGTAAAATGACCATAGCAAACATTAATGAGAAAACAGAAAATACAAACATAATTGTTCGTTTTTCTCTGCCATCTTACCTGTCTCCTGTCCTGTCTAACAGCAATGTGTAACTGCAGCATACTTGTCAGAATAGTATACCGTATATACTCGAGTATAAGCCGACCCGAGTATAAGCCGAGACCCCTAATTTTACCACCAAAAACTGGGAAAACCTATTGACTCGAGTATAAGCCGAGGGTGTAGTAAACAGCCAGCTAGCCCCCTGTAGTATACAACCAGCCAGCCCCTGTAGTATACAGCCTGTCCCAAGTAGTATACAATCAGCCTGCCTCCATGAAGTATACAGCCTGCCCCCAAGAAGTATACAGCCTGCTCCCAAGAAGTATACAGCCTGCCCCCAAGAAGTATACAGCCTGCCCCCAAGAAGTATACAGCATGCCCCAAGAAGTATACAGCCTGCCCCAAAAAGTATACAGCCTGCCCCAAAAAGTATACAGCCTGCCCTCAATAATAAAAAAATAAACTTAATACTCACCCTCCGACGATACTCACCATAAAGCGGGAAAAAAGTTCCAAAGCGAGTGAAAATTTTAAAAAAACGCATTTGCGCCATTTTCTTGTGGGCTTGGATATTACGTCTTTCACATGTGCGCCCCAAATGACATGTCTACTTTATTCTTTGGGGTCTGGTACGATTAGGGGTTAACCAAATTTGTATAGGTTTTATATGTTTTCATACATTAAAAAAATTAAATTATTTTTTGGATTTTGCCACTTCTGGCGCTAAAACTTTTTTTATACTTTGGTTCCCTTTGATGCTTAGTGAGCGCTCAACGTCCTCGGCGCGGCGGCTCCCGGTCCTCGGTGGCAGCTCCCGATCCTTTCTTGCGGCGGCTTCTCTTCTTCACTCTGGTCCCGGCAGTCGCGTCCATGCACCTGCCACGCGCCATTGCTATGCGGCGGTGTTCGCCGCTGATGACGTCATCAGCGGCGACACCGCTACATCTATTGTGCACCCGCCGCATCGCATAGAGGCGACTGCCGCAAGTGAAGAGAAGAGCTGCCGCCGAGGACCGGGATCCCGCGCCGAGGGTTCCGAGCACCGGAGGGTGATATTAATTTTTTTTTTATTATTCATCCCAAATATTCCCTATTTATAATACCAAAACATCCTTATGTGGGACCTCCGCAGCTCTAGGACCTCTTGCCAGGTTAGGCCGAGTGCTGTTGCAGCCTCTTTCAAATGGTAGTGCAGCATAGTTCTAATATTAAAATATTATATCAATGCCATTGTGCTATGTTTGTGCTGGTTTGTGCGGCTCAAAATTTGGTTTGTTCTGTCTTTTGTTTGAATAATTAACGAAATTTAAAAGTCAGCCACCCCCCTACATTAACCATTATCAAACAAAACTGATGTCAACGTTTGTTCTGGTTGTGTGTAGTAAACATTTTTGTTTTGTGCTACTATCATTCTTAATATTTTTCATATTTTTTCCAGAGGTCAGCAGAGTTTATTCCTCTCTATAGTAGAATGTGTTTGCAGTTCCCCCTGGTGATCAACCATAGAGTGTCACCGCAGGTTTATTTTTTTACCAGTTTATCGTTAACAGCCTTAACTTATTTAAACACCTTAAATATCTTAAAAATGAAACAAAACAAAAAATTTTGCTGCACAAACCAGCACAAAGGTTTCAAACAGTTTTGTTTGATTCAGTTAAAGGGGGAGGGGGTGGCTGACCTTTTGACCTTTACAATTTGTTAATTCGTCAAAACAAAAGCATCCAAAACAAAAATTTGAGCAGCACAAACATAACAAATTGATTGTCACCAGTTTTTGTTTGATTGTAATGTGTGGGGCTGGTTGGCCTCTGTGACCGTCTGAAAATTTGTAATATCATAAAAATTAAAGCAGCCCAAAGTACAGAGCTGTGGGTGGTGTCATTTTTTGCAAAATTTGATAATATTTTCAATGATATAATTTTTAGGACTGTACGACCTTTTGATCACTTTTTATAGATTTTTTTATATTTTTCAAAATGGCAAAAAAGTGGGCGCTATTTCGCGTTACGGGGTTAAACGCATTGAAAAACCGTTATCATATTTTGATAGATCGGGCATTTTCGGAAGCGCCGATACCTAATGTGTTTATGATTTTTACTGTTTATTTATATTTATGTCAGTTCTAGGGAAAGGGGGGTGATTTGAAATTTTAGGTTTTTTTATTATAATTTTTTTTTAAAACTTTTTTTTATTTTTACTATTTTTCAGACTCCCTAGGGTACTTTAACCCTAGGTTGTCTGATCGATCCTATCATATACTGCCATACTACAGTAAGGCAGTATATGGGGATTTTCCTCCTCATTCATTACAATGTGCTATCAGCACATTGTAATGAAGGGGTTAAAACGAAATAGCCTCGAGTCTTCGGAAGACCCGAGGCTACCATGGAGACAGATCGCCGCTCCCTGATGTCATCACAGGGAGCAGTGATCCCAGGTAAGATGGCAGCGCCCATGCGCAGCTATCTTTTTGAGGCTGCCGGCAGCCATCGTTGTGATAACACCCGCAATATGCAGCAAAGACTTACCGGCTATGGAGAGGGCTCAGCCCGTGAGCCCTCTCCATGCAGCGCGACCCGACCGCCACCGTGAATACACGGCGGGCGGACGCGAACCGGTTAAATCACGCGCTCAGTCCGAATCAGTCGGATCACCCAAAGGCCGGCCCCTCCTCCCCCAATTTGTGTCGCATGAAAGCTGGTGCCAAAATCTGATCGCGTGCGACACAAACCTCTTCTAAATAGCTGTGAAAATTTCCATAATCCGACAAAAGTGCGTTCCGCTGACCCTTAGTAAATAAGCCCTTATGTTTTCATGTTTAGCTTTTTCATATTTTTAGATGCTCTGTTGGAGCACTTTCTTATTGTTCTTATGTTCATAAAAATTTTTGTTATTATGCTCAGATTGAAATATACTGTGCTGATTTTCATGCTGAGAGAGAGGCCAGACAAAATATTCACCAAGAGAAGGAGCAGATAGCCGCACGATTGGCGTATATACTTCAAGAGAATGAAAAGCTGAAGGAGGAACGCGGAAGGTACTGAATGTGTTACTTGTGTATATAAATAATCCTTTTTATTGATTTGGGTTTTTCTCCTTCCTTTTTTGTACTTGCTTAGGATACATTGATACATGTGGTGGAGGTTACGTAGAAGCCTTTGTCACATATGCCACTTCCCATCTGACAGTAAGGGTCTGAAAATATTGTCACTGATTACTCAGAAAGTGGGGGTTAAAGGAAAGCTACCTATGCTGGAATTAGTGGTATGGCACTAGTTAGAGGATGGGTAGTTGTTGTTGGAGGCTCAGCTTATTTCTTATGTACTTATTCAATTCCATTTAATGTTTCATTAAATGTCTGAGAATGGAGCTCCCTACTGATCTGGAAATCTCTTGGTGTAAAAATGTGTTGATTGATATGAACATGTTCTGAAAAAGGAAAGATTGGAATAAGTCATGTTTTTCCTTTTAGGGAATCCATAGAACAGCTTCAAAGGCGGCATAGTTCCATACGATCAGCAGATGGGAGTGAAAATTCTACCCTTGCATCCAGAGGTAAACTGTCAAATTTCACTGCTCTATTACGTTTAGTTACATGATTTTACGTAAACTTTTATTTTAGATTCACCATTAACAGTGCAGCACGGTGGCTTAGTGGTTAGCATTACAGCCTTGCAGCACTTGGGACCTGGGTTCAAGTCGCAGGGTCAACATCTGCAAAGAGTTTGTACGTTCCTCCCATTTCCTCACACACTGCAAAATATACTGATAGGATGATTAAATTCTAAGCCCCATTGGGGACAGGGACCGATTTGACAAGCTCCGTGCAGCGCTGCATAATCTGTGTGAGCTATATAAATAAAGGAATTATAATTATTATTAACAGGCCATAGTTATGATTGCATTCTACAGGTTGTATGGTAGTTCTTAAAAATACAAATGTAGAAACTAAGGTAGAAAAAATTATTTATTAAACCCGAAAAATAAAAAAATTCTTTTTAACAAAATATATAGAATTCAGAGCCTGAAGCCCCTCAGACTTATTCGCATAATTTTAAAGCCTTTTTTTTCTAAAAACCAGGGCATAAGAAGCTAAAAGAAAAGCAGATCCTGCCAGAGGGGGCTCACACCAGTATTTGCTTGGTTTACCATCCTTAATCCTGGTGGTAGATGTTCTTTAACCCCTTAACAACGTGTGACGTTTGACTGCTGAGGATGTTTGGAGAGAGTGTTTGCTGCATATTGCACCCACCAGTGACACCCGAAATTGGTACTAGCACCGATTGCGGTTGTTAACCCTCTGATTGCCTTTGACAAAGCTGCATTAAAAAGCCAGTTGGGTGTGGGCGTGCCATATTGGCTTAGATTGTCATCGGGGAGCGATCTATAACCATAACAGCCTTGGGTCATACAAAGTGCAATTTACATATTGTAATAGATGATGTGAAAAACCACCATATACTGCTTTGCTTTAGTATAGCAGTATACGGTAGGATCAATCAGAAAACCTAGGGTTAATGTACCATAGGGATCTGAAAAAATAGTAAAAAAAATTAATTAAAATGCATAAAAATTCAAAATCCCCCTAGAACTGATAGAAATATAAATAAACAGTAAAAATCATAAACATGTTAGGTATCGCCAAGTCCTAAAATGTTCGATCTATCAAAATATAATAACAGTTATACCACGTATAAAATATCGCCCAAATTCAAAAAGGCTGTACAGTCCCCAAAATGGTAGCATTGAAAACGTCATCAAAAGTGGAAAAAAGTGACACCACACACAGCTCCGTAAACCAAAGTATGAAAAAGTTATTAGCCTGTGAAGATGGCAAAAAGAACATTTTTTTTGTACAGGTTTTAATTTTTGTAAATGTATGAAAATATTATAAATTACATAAATGTAGTATCCCCTTGATCATACCGACCCAAAGAATAAAGAAGACATGTCATTTGGGGCGCACAGTGATAGCTGTAAAAACTAAGCCCACAAGAAAATTGTTCAAATTTTTTATCCGCTTTCCAGTACACGGCACAGAATATTAAATACTGTCACTGTTTTGTTTCACAGAAAACAAGCCCTCACACAGATATTTACATAGAAAAATAAAAAATGTTAAGGATTTTTGAAGCTGGAGAGTGAAAAATGAAAACAAAAAAGGGCCAGGTCATAAAGGGGTTAAAGGGAACATGTAACAGAATCTTTATATAAAGTTTGTTAAAACACACATGCAAAAAGAAGAATTTTTTTTTAATTAAAAAATGGTTTGATTTGTAAAGTGCTATGGAATTTGATGGTGCTATATAAATAAAGATTATTATTATTTTGTACTAAAAATAGAAATAAACAAAAGCATGTTTGGTATTGCCAACCCCAAAAATAAAATGTCACAAAACCCACCCAAAGTAATAATACTGTATAATAATAATAATAATAATAATAATAATAATAAAAGTACTTATATAGCGCCATCATGTTCCGTAGTGCTTTACAAATCACGGAGGACATATACAAATAAAATGTTTCCAACAGCTTGGTGAAGGGGTGACACAATTAAATAATTTAATAAATAAAGATGCTGCTGCCTGAACCAGTCATTAGCCACCACCATCTTATTTGTCTAAGGTCACTGGGACTGCAGAGAAGTTTTTGAGCTTGGTATATCTGGTGTTTTTGCTAGATAACAGACCGGGGGTGGACACAGGGTGGGTTAGCTGTTAGGGAGTGTGATAGACCTGCCTAAACAGATGGGTTTTAAAGGATGTTTGAAGCTTTGGAGGTTGGGTATTAGTCTGATAGGTTAAGGAAGGGCATTCCAGACAATTGGTGCAGCTCTGTGGTAGAGAGTGATTATTTTAAAATGTATATGGAAGGGGACAGGCAGACTGGGGCCAACCGTGCAGTGTTTGGTCTGAAAGACAAGGCCGCATTAAGAATGGAATGGATAGGAGAGAGTTCGGTGAGTGGAAGACCGATTAATAGGGAGTTACACTAGTCTAGATGAGAGTGAATTGGAGTGACAATTATCATTTGAGGTTTAAATTGTAAGAAATGGGAAAATGTATTTTAAAATGCATGTGGCAAGTGTGAGCAAGTGATTGAATTAATACTGCTTAGTAGATGTCCGGGACAGCACAGCCAAAAAACGGCACTCTCCTACTATCCCTAGTAAATTCCAAAATATCCAAAAGCAGTACAAAGTAGTATAAATTAAAAAATCCATCTCATCAGAGCCATAAACATGCTGCTCTATTGGTAGATTTACCAAATACTGTATTTTTCGGACTATAAGACGCTTCTCACTATAGGACGCACCCCAGATTTAGGCTTCCAAAAAAAGGAAAAATATATTTTACACCAATTAAAATATCCCTGTTGGTCGTACTAAAGCACATCACACACAAACATACATTTACACACTCCGCTCTGCATCATCCATCCACATACACACTCAGCTCACCTATACACACTCAGCTCACCTATACACACTCAGCTCACCTATACACACACTCAGCTCACCTATACACACTCATCTCTGCATCATCCATCCACATACACACACAGCTCACCTATACACACACACACAGCTCACCTATACACACACACAGCTCACTTATACACACACACACACACATATTTCCCCCATTCCCCTTCTTCTTACCCTGTCCCAGGGCAGCATGGCAGCACATGATTCTGACATCACCACAGGTCCTTTAGGACATCAGAGGCTCCTCTCTGGGAGATCGGCTGCAGCTCTGTATCAGAGCATCACCCGATCTCCCTTACAGCGGTCAGGAGGGTCTGGCAGTGCTGGATCCTCCTGACCTTCGGTGTATAAGACGCAGGGACTTTTTAGCAAGATTTTTTTTTCTTAAAAAGGAATAAATTAGGTTTAATTGTTTATGCCTGGTTATTCAAGGGATTCAGTCATCAGTTTTGACCTATGCAAACCATAAAACCAGTCACCATTTGGGTACTTGGTTTGAAGGTGGTAGACACATTTAAATATCTTGGCATATTTATCTCCACAGATCCCTCAATACCTAGGACTCAATAGGTTCAACCCCTGTTGGACCTATTTAAGCTAAAATTCTAATGTTGGGGCTCCTTACAGCTCTCTTGTAGAGTTACCTCAATGTTTGTGCATCTTGCAACACATGGAAGCCGTAGTTCCGCAACACTTTTCTAAACAATTAAGTATCTTAATGATGTATTTCATTTGGGGAAACTCTAGAGCTAAGCTCAAGCTTACGACTCTTCAGTCCCCCAAACATTTGGCGGGGGTGGCTCTTCCAGATTTTCATATGTATTACTTGGCTGGCCAACTTAAATATATTTATGTTATGGTTACTCCCTGACCTGTTGCCTAAATTCTGAGCATCATCTGGCTCATAATTTAGGTGTTGAAGATCTCAGGCCAGTCCTTGAAAATCCTCATCTTTTTCAGGGTTGCCTACTCCATATTCATAAACTAGTAACTTCAGTATGGCACCAAGCTAAACAAGTGTCTAAGTTTACAGAGTTGATTGCTGAGACTATTTTATGGAATAATGAAGGTCAGCCATGTTATACAGCCTACCAGATCTGTGGTCATGGGAAGAACTTGGGATCAGGGATCTATCTAACCTCTTTGAGAACTCCATACTGAGGTCCTTTGAACAATTGAAGTCCTCTTACGATATTCCCCAAACTCAATTTTAATAGATGTTTACAGTTTAGACACACCTTGGAGACACAGTTTCCAGACCCTCTCCTTCTTACCTCAAGTTACCCCCTTATTAGAGTCCTTATGGTCTTATATCCACATTGTACTCTCATATGATTACTGACAAAGTAGCTAACACCCATTCTCCCTCCGCTTTGGAGAAATGGAAGGTTTTAATCCCTAGCTTTACTGAGGAATGTTATAGCGAGGTCCTGAAATCATCATTGTATGTATACCCATCTGCTGATTTTGTTGTTTGATGCGCAATTACAATAAAAAAGAGTTTTTAAAATCATCCAGACCGTGCTAGGTATAGGCCCTGGAGATCTATATAACCACACCTTAGTGTGTGTAGTAAGTAGCATAAGGACTGTGAAAAGTGAACGCTTAATCCACATTTTCCACTCCTGCAAGTGCTCTGGGCCCAGTTTTCAACGCTTAAAAAAAAGAACTGTTCCACAACCCAACCCCTATTTAGTGAGTGACTGCTGTATCTGAATATCCAACCAAAATGCTGATATAGCTCCTACTCATAGCAGAGTGGAGGGGCTATGGAGTAGCACATGGGAGAGAGCAGAGAGCTCTTCATACTGAAAGACTTGATCTGAGCCCTTCCAAGAGCTCCAGAGCTGCTTCAGTTTTTATTGTGATGTCACTGCTAACAACACAAAGATGTGATATAACTCCAGGTCGGCTATCTAAGGCTGGTGCCACGCGCACCGCTTTGTCTGCGTTTGAAAACGCAAACGCAGACAAAGCCTTGCCTACCGGGGCGGGCCGCAGCACGATCGCATCGGCGTTTCTATGGAAACGCCTGCGATCGGGAACGAGCCGCCGGTGTTTTGCGTTAATTTAATGCAAAACACCGGCGGCTTGTTCCCGATTGCAGGTGTTTCCATACACAGACAAAACGGTGCGTGTGGCACCAGCCTAAGTCCTCATTCACACAGCCTTGTTCTCGCCTGAACCGGATTCCGGGCCAGGAGGAGGTGGGAGGGGTGAGCGCTTGTCACCCCTCTTCCCTCCATAGGCAGAAGCAGCTGCCCGACACAATCATATTGCGGTGATGCACTTTGTGCTCACTGTGCCATGACCGGGAACCATTTAAATCTATGGGGGCCGTGATCTGGTAGCAAATTGTGCGAATGTGAATGTGGCCTAACCCTGTCTGCAGTCTGCAGCATTGAGTGGTCAAAGCTGCAGAAATATTCCCTTTATGGTGAAAAATAGTCTCTTTCAAAGGGTTAAACAAATGAAATACAAGATATTGTTAATCTTTTTTTCTTCAATCTGCTCTGTTCTAGGACATTTCCTGAACATTGAAAAGGCAAAGTATGTATTTTCTACTGCACGTGGTCTACAGTAGACTACAACAAATAAAGGCTCTCTTTATATGACACATAAGGGGTAACATGTCCCAAAATGCTTTGCCCGGAAAACCCAAACTGTTCTCAATGTTTGATGACATTTTTAGAAATAACTTGATATAATATATATGTGTGTATGTTTTTCCTTTCAGGAACAGAAAATTTTGAGCAACCCAGCCTTACAGTACACACTTGTCCCAAGTGTCAGCTAATGGTCCCCGACATGGATACCCTCCAGATTCATGTGATGGACTGCATCACATAAAAGTGATGATTTGTATCTTTAAGATATATTCATACATTTTACATTTTTTGTCTTGAGATTACTTAAATGTACTTAAACTGTGCACTAGATGGGAGGTATTGCAAGGGCACTATATACTTCTTTTTGTAATGGGAGCTTGGATACTATATTGTGTATAGTACCTAAAATATTGAATAGCCATAATCCATTTATATAGGTGAAACTTATACTGGAACAACTGTCTATATATAATCTTCCAATCAGCCAGGTCATAATGCAACATAAAATCTAATAAAATGTTTTGTTTTAGTTTTTGACTTATATGGTACGCAAAAAACACTACCAAGCCAATCCAACTTGTGGGTGGGGCTCCTGAAACATGGGGTGAAATTCCCCCAGATTACCTCAGGAAATTAACAGCAAGAATGCCAAAGGTCTTCATTGCTGTAATGGCAGCAAATGGAGCATTCATGATGAAAGCAAAGTTTGAAGGAGAAAATTTGTTTCAAATGAAAAAAAACAATATTTTAATCCTTGTCGATGTCTGGGCTATATTTCTATGCATTTTAACTTATTGAAAAAACAAAAGTATTTGTTTTCATGGAAAGCACAAAATTGTCAAAACTTTTGAGTGGTAGTGTAGTTTATTTCAAAAACTAAAGAACTCAGTTCTATGGTTTTTCAATGTTTGGATAACACATTAAGGGTCTGACGCCCCAAAAGCCTCCGGCGAGATATGGCTAATGCTGCAGACCGCCCCAGACCCTCCTCAATTATGTCGATGGCACTGTCTGCAGAGCTCACACCTGACCACTGCAGAAGGTCATGTGACTTAGATCAGCAGGCTTATCGAATAATTGAGCTTTGGTCACATGTACTTGTATTGGGCTGCGAGCTGAAGGATTGAAGACATTACGAACGGAAATGATACAGGAAGAGATATGCAGTACGTGGCCTTATAGAGGGAGAGCGAAGAATAGTCCTGTGTGGGTTTATCTGTGCTGTATAGATGACTATTAAAGGTGGTTTGGGGCTAACTAGAAAATCCATGGGAGGCCAGGGCAGTGGTGTAAAATAAAGTTTTCTAGCCCAGAACTCCGTTCCATCACAAGGTATGAAGAAATAGAATCTGTATTAAGAGAGGGTATTATTATTTTAACCACTGCCCTGGGCTCTGAGTCTTTGGTATGTCGAGATACATAAAATTGGTCTTTACATGGGTTTTTTTTTTATAGTTAAACATTTCTGCTGTTTTCAGGATCATCCATATTTCATTCCAGATATTGATACCTGAAAAAGAAGCTAAAAGCTTCAGAAGATTCAAGAGCACAAAAAGAAAAGAGCTTAGAAATGCAAAAGACCGAGAGAAGCGTTTGCGACAGACTTGCCTAGTATTATCAGGAACTTACAAGAGAACCTGCTGAGCTCCCAGCTCTGGACATCCTTCAACCTTATGAAGGTAACAGAGTGTATAAAAAAAAAGTCTTTATAATAAAGTGTGATTATTTACATTTTGGAAGAATTTAACCAGCTAATGCCTTTTTGTGAAGATAATATATTAGAAAATAAGACTGAACCTGTCATCAGGTTTTCACGATTAAACCTAATGACAGGTTCCCACACAAGTCTTATTAATGTTACCCATTCAGTTTTTATTATAAATATCCATTGCTCATGTCTTATTTAACAATTTTTCAAAAGGAGCTGGCACCTGCCAACAGACTCACCAAGTCATAAGGGGCATGTTTTCACGTCTTGAGGGACAGAATGAGGTTGTCTCACACACAGTGACTGGCTGAAGAGAAATTCCTGAGGGAGGGTGGAATGAAGAAAGTGAAGTCTCCAACATCTTTTCTAAGGAATGAGGGAGTCGAGAGAGAAGTTGGCAGAGTCACACAGTGATTGGCAGAAGTGGAATTCCTGAGGGAGGGGGGAGTGAGGGAACTGACGTCTCCAATATGTTCTCCAACGGACTAAGAGCCGGTGAGATGTTGGTTGAGTCACACAGTGACTCAATGAAGAGCTTAGAGATGTTGGCTCGCACACAGTGACTGGCTGAAGAGAAATCTTGAGGGGAAGGGGGGAGTGGGGGAACTGACACCTCCAACATCTTCTCCATGGAATGAGGAGGAGACTGAGAGAGACATTGGCTGAGTCACGCAGTGACTGGCTGAACAGAAATTCCTGAGGGAACAGGGAATAAGAGAGCTGAGCCTATTGTTTCCAATTCAGGCACCTATTGCATATCGTGCACCCATTTTCCTTTCGAAGTGAGCATATTCGTCAAACTGCTCCTACAACAGCTCAATGGGTTTGAGACCTAGTGACTGGGCTGGCCACTCCATTACATATAGAATACCAGCTGCCTGCCTCTTCCATAAATAGTTCTTCCTTATTTTGGAGGTGAGCTTTCGGATTGTCCTGTTGTAGGATGAAATTGGCTCCAATCAAGCGTTGTCCACAAGAGATGACATGGCATTGCAAAATGGAGTGATACTGATAGCTTTCTTATTTGAAATCCCTTTGACTTTGTACAAATCTCCCAATTTACCATAGCAGCATAGCAACCCCAGACCATCAAATCACCTCCACCATGCTTGACAAATGGCGTCAGGCATCTTCCTGCATATTTTCAGTTGTTCTGCGTCTCACAAATGTTCTTCTGCGTGATCCAAAAACTTCAAATTTAGATATGTCTGTCCATAACACTTTTTTACAATCTTCTGTCCAATGTCTGTGTTCTTTTGCCCATATTAATTTTTCTTTTGTTATCCAGTCTCAGATATGGCTTTTTTTCTTTGCCACTCTGCCCTGAAGACCAGCATCCTGGAGTCGCCTCTTCACTGTAGAGGTTGACACTGGCATTTTGGCGGGTACTATTTAATGAAGCTGCCAGTTGAGGACCAGTGAGGTGTTGGTTTCTCAAACTAGAAACTCTAATGTACTTGTCTTGTTGCTTAGTTGTGCAGTGGGGCCTCCCACTTCTCTCGCTACTCTGGTTTGTGCTGTCGTCTGTAGGGAGTACTACACACTGTTGTAGGAAACCTTCAGTTTCTTGGCAATTTGTCGCATGGACAAACAAATGTGATGCTCCAAACCAGCTCAAAAGAAGGTCAGTTTTATAGCTTCTCTAATCAGCGAAACAGTTTTTAGCTGTTTTCTAAACATCCATAAACCTTCTTACAAAGTTAGCAAACACAATTTACCATTAAACCACTGGAGTGGTGGTTGTTGGAAATGGGCCTATATACACCTATGTAGCTATTGCATTAAAAAAAACAGAGGTTTGCGGCTAGAATAGTCATTTACCACATTAACAGTGTATGGAGTGTATTTATGATTCATTTAATGTTGGCTTCTTTGAAAGAAAATGTGCTTTTCTTTTAAAAATAAGGAAATTTCTAAGTGAACCCAAACTTTTGAGCGGTAGTTTATATTAAACTTCACCTGGCCTCTGCCAGCTCTCACATGTGTGTCCCTGGGGCGTATTGGCAAATGAGCTGAATTCCCTCCCACACCTCATCTCGCTGAAGCCGATTTGCATCAAGCAAATCTTGTACTTGAGTGGTCAGCTGCTACTAAGCAGAAATAGTGGAGATGGCAGTTTCACTGCGAGATGAGGCAGTGGAGAGCAGGCAAGGAAGGGAGGCTAAGACATACATGTGAAAGCTGGAAGCCATGTAAAGTTTAATATAGTGTATTTAAAAAACCATAGAAGCCAGAGCTTTTTAAAAACATGCATGCTGTGTCATTGGGAAGCTGCCCACTGTTAAAAAGGCCCTCTGGTGACAGGTTCCCTTTAAGCAGAGAAAACATGGGCTGAAATTATTTTCTTGTATAAATGGACATCTATTAACCCCTTACTGATCAAGCCCTACGTTTTTGCATTTTCATTTTTCACTCCCCAGCTTCAAAAATCCATAACATTTTAATTTTTCCATGTAAAGTATGAGGGCTTGTTTTCTGTGTAACAAAGTGCACTTCATAGTGACCGCAATGAATATTCCAAATGCAGGGAAATTGCCAAAAAAAAAAAAAAAAAATACACTTGCAATATTTTTTTGTGGTCTTGGATGTTATGCCTTTCACTGTGCGCCCAACTCATTTAAGTTTTATAATGTTTTCATACATTTAAAAAAATTAAAACCTTCTGTACAAAAAAACAAATCTTCATTTTGCCATTTCTGGCGCTAATAACTTTTTAAAACATTATGGAGCTGTGGGTTGTGTCATTTTTTGCAACTTTTGAGGAGGTTTTCAATGCTACCATTTTAATGACTGCACGACATTTTGATTACTTTTTATTTAATTTTTAAAAAAATTCAAAATGGCAAAAAGGGGCATTTTCGACTTCGGGTGCTAATCTCCGTATGGGGTTAAACGCCAGGTATAGCCGTTATAATAAGTCGATAAATTGGACATTTTGGGACGCCTTGATAACCAACATGTTTATGATTTTTATTGTTCACCCTAGGTTGTCTCATTGATCTTACCATATACTGCCATACTACAGTATGGCAGTACTGTATATGGGGATTTTTCACATCATCTATTACAATGTGCAAATCTGTGTATAACAAGACAGCCTCAGGCGTTTGTGTTACCCAAGGCTGTCATAGCAACAGATCGCCGCTCCCGATGACATCACGGGGAGTGACGATCTTAGCCAACATGGCGGCGCCCAAGCACTGCCGAGTGTTACCATTGGGTATTTGCTGCAATATGCAAGAAATGCTCACCGGCTAAGGAGAGGGCTCAGCACTGACGTAGTTATTTAATGCGACCTCCGGTTGCTAGAGATTATATCATTAATCACCATACTTTAGTATTAAATAACAGGTAACAAACCAAATAATACATTTTCACTAACTATTGTTGACAGTGACATAGCATGTGCTAATTTTCTAAGAATAAAGAAAATATCAAGGCTTCCACGAGGCATAGCTAACACTTAAAGGAGTTTTCTGATTTTGGTTATTAAAGGGGTTGTCCAAGAGTTTGAGTTTCTTTTACATACGGCTGGGGAAGGGGGGGCTTAGAAATTTAAAAAATTAAGTTTTTACTCACCTCTCTCCCATTAAGTTGATGTAGTGCAAACTAACGCTCTGCCACGTTTGAACATATTTTTTGCATAAATTCCTTTCCATATTCTTTTTAGTAATAAGAAATTCCTATTCTTTTTTGGGGAGCCAATTTATATGAACATACCTGTAATTGTACATGGCAGTGTATAATATCATCAGTGTTAGAATATATATTAACCACTTCTGGTTCTCCATTTTCTGCTTCATGTATCAGAGGATCATCATTGGAAGGTGGTGAAGATGTTTCTAAAACTGTGCTTTCAGACTCTTCAGATTTCTGATAAAAACAATAGTCATACTAAAAATGGACATACGTTAAATAGAAAAGACTTTTCACCACCTCAATCAGTAAAAACTCTTAGCATCTTTTGATAGGTGCCATTCTACTGTCTTTGGTGTAGATGGAATTTTTCGTCTACCCTTCACTGTTCCATTGCAATCCTTATTATTTTTGGTGCTCCACTGTCAGATGGGTGGCGCTAGACTGTCTACTCCAGTCCATTTTATAAATTCACAGCCTTTCACAGCAAAACAGACTTTAAAAATTCACCTTGTAAAAATTGTAGGATTTCATCTCCTGCTATGCTACATTTCAGGATTGTAGGGTCACTTTTTATAATTTATAGAAACATAACAGGGCTCAGGAGTGAAAGTCACAATTGCATATGAGGCCTCAACTGTACCTGATTGTTTTCTAAAAAGTTATCCGCAGTAGAAAGTGCACAGTGAAAATTGCAATTTCAAAAAGACTCCATATCAATACCCAAGATCTTTAGCCCAGATGGTGTACACCTGGACACTCAAAAATGGTTAAAAGGTGTTAAATACACGTTAAATAGTTTGTCCTGTTGAACAGTTTGGAGCCTGCATCTCTCGACATAAGTTGTGCATTAATTTCTGGAGAGTAGTTAAATATAACATTTGGGGGTCAAACTGCTCAATAAATTCCTATAAAAGGTGTGGGGTCATTTTCTTGAGATTCCACTATATTGGCACATAAAAAAACAAATGCTCTAAATCTGTAAATACCTTCCACACCTTGCTGTGTCCCCAGAGAACAATTTGTGTTCTCTGGGTTTTTCTAGGTACATTACATATATGGGGGTATGGGGGCATAAACACACAGAAACAGACTGAAGGGAATAAGAGCTTATGGAGTACAGATCTGGAAGTTTTGATTGACATTCAATACATTTCTGGGACTTCTGCGCTGGTAAAGTGGAATTCCAGGAATGTGATCCCATTTTGGGAACAACACACCCTCAACTAAGGGTTATGGTGACCCACAAATATTGAATTCATTTATTTCTCAAAAATGAGGATAAAAAAGAATATATAAGCTGCCAAGAGAACATTGGGAACATCAAATCACACCACAATAGGAGGCATTAGGTTTGGTGCCTTTTCCCTTGTAAAACACTAAACCTGTTGCTGTATACAATGATATGTTCCATTTATCACTATGAACACTATGATACAGTAAAACCTGTTTGTTTTGCTTTTATTGAAAGAATGAAGACTTAATTGGAGAAAATTGTGTTGCTTTGCCATATTTTTGGTGTGATTTGTTTTTCAGAAAGAGGTGCACTTTTCAATGGGGGATATATATATTTTGATAACTTTTCATAATAATTCTTGTTAGGTAACATGATGAAGAATCAATTTGTAAGTGGATAAGATGAAGAATCTACTTTTTGCCTATTTTTACAATTTTTTTTCCCTCTTACTATTGACTTCAACGAGCAATCTACTGATTAAAAAAAGCAAGAGAGACACATTTACCTGTGTGTCTTCTGGAAAATTGAAAATGCTGGGAATTACATCATCTCGTAAACGCTTTGTCTGTCCAGTAGTGTCAAAGCAGCTCTGCTGAAAGTGGAGGCTGCATAGTCGCTGGTATCTTGAAGGTGTCCATAACTCACCCGTGCTTGTTGCTCTTTTCATAGCACGACACCATTTGTCCAACAATGCAGGATTTGATCTTGGAAACCTTTAACAGATGACATCAAAAATCCGGATAAGTGCACACTTACGTTCAGCTGCTGCCGCTGTGCCCTTCCACTGTTTACAGTGTGACAAAATATTGTTAAAAGGAAATCTACCACCAGGATTGTAAATAAAGCACACTTACATACTGGTGTGTTCCCCCTCTTGTAGGAACTGCTCTTCTTTTAGCTTCTTATGTCCTGTTTTTTTAAATTTTTTTAAGGCTTTTAAAATTATGCAAACAAGCCCGAGAGGCTCCAGGCTCCATGGGTGTTAATGGAGCCTGGAGACCCACAGGCCCATTTGCATAAATTTTAAAACCTTTTATGCATAAAACAAGGGCATAAGGAGCTTAGAAAAGAGCAGATCATGCCAGAGAAGGAACACAGCAGTATGTCAGTGTGCTTGGTTTACAATCTTTGATCCTGGCGGTAGATTTCCGTTAATATTTTTTTTTTATATAAACAACAGAAGTTACTCTTTCATACATTAAGAACTGGGAATGGAAGATGGCAGCAGACCTTCCGTTTGTTATGCTCATCCGTAACAGTGCAACTGAAATCCTGATACAAGTGTAGATTAGCCTTAAAAGTTGTAAGAAAGAATATAAATACCCAAAAGGTTGGTTAACCCCTTAACGCTCTGCGCCGTAGCTCTACAGCAGAGAGGTATAAGGGATGTATGAAGAGGGTTCATGGGCTGAATCCTCTTCATACAGAGGTGGGGGTTGTTGCATATTGCAGCAAACCCCCACCACTAATAATCGCGGTCGGTGCTTGCACCGATCGCGGCTATTAACCCTTTCAACGCCGCCGGCAAAGTCGCGGGCGCCGCCATCTTTATTAGACTCCAAAAAGCCCAGAAAAATATCACTGAAGGTAGTATGAACTAGGCCTTACACATCACTGGCTTACATCCATATTACATATCTAAAGGGGAAATCTGCATTGGTTTAATTTCCAGAATTTATTTGGCAATGAGTATATACAGTATTGAACTTAAAGGGGTATTCCCACCTGGGCATTCACATTTAATTAAATTCATTTGCTGTATGTAAACATTTCTTCAATTGGATGTTATTAAAAAAAATGTTCCCGTGTGAAGATAATTTCTCATAAATGTAGCCATGTTGTCCCTTAGGAACGAGATGGCTTCCCTGGATACGACCACGTCACACTCTGGCAGCTGTGGCCAGACTTGCGCTATAGAGTCCTGCCGGACCACCAGGATTCAGCTATCATTACCACAGGACGGCTGTGCGACATGTAGCAACATCCGGACATTTCATACACAAAAACTTTTGTTTCTTTGTGCAATCCCTCCAGCAGACGTGGCCGTAACCAAGGACACAGTTTTGTTTCTAAGGGACCATATGACTACATTTATGAGAAATTATCTTCACACAGGAACATTTTTTTTAATAACATCCAATTGAAGAAATGTTTGTTTATGGCAGATTAATGAAACTGAAAGTGAATGCCCAGACGAGAATACCCCTTTAAGGGGTTAACAAGACTACAAGGTCTTAGCTTCCCACCGAACAGGTCACAGTTGGTGTTTTGTGCTGAGTAATGGAAGGCAACTCCCAGAATCGGGATGATGTTACCACCATATGACCAGTCACAAGTCTGTAGAGAGCAAATAGCAAGTATGATGGCTGACATAATGGGAAGTACTGGAAATTGTAGTTCTATCCTCTTACAGACCTGAATAGAATATCCTTTTAAAGGCCATAAATATATAGTTACACTGCTATACATCCCCTAATAAACCAGAGCATGGTCCAGTGAGTCCCGGCAGGCTCCATTCCTGAACCTCAGTCTGACCCAGTCAGCGAGCAGCAAAGTTCCTGACACTTTGCATTATACTCCACTTTCAATATAGTCTACTAATTTCTTTAAATACCAGCCTGGGCATGCTAGGACATTCTAGGCCACTACTCCTTTTGTGACACTATTAAGTATCAGTATTGTATCCTTAATTTTGGTGCTGTGAAAACAGTATACTAAATAATGTAAAGCAGTTGTTTTAAGTTTTACATTTGTGAAGTATTGCTGTATAATTTATGAAAATGCTTTTATTTTTATATGCTTGCTAGATGCTGAAACTAAGAGGACGCTCAACTGTGGATGAAGATTGATAACAGTGTGATAACAGACTGCTGTGCAGTCCAGCTTCCTGGACTGATTTACGATACTACCCACTCCAGGGAAAGAGACGTCTTTTGTTTCTGTGATGCCCATGTTATAATTTACTAATCAATGAACTATTGACATTACTTCTCATCTTTAACTAACCAAGCCCAGGTCCAGCCCCACTTAAGGTTTCTATATAATCTTTCTTTGACGTGAATAAAGCATCTTGTATAGCATCAGGTGTCCACAGAGAGTCATTGTTACATTTTCATAGTTTTGGAAATGTCTGGATAATTTATTTTCATGTTACGCGGCTTACAAATCAAATATCAGTTTTCTGTATTTTCAGAGTTTACTATTTTGCAGATCAATACTGTTTTGAATGAAATTTTAACATAGTAACACAGGGCAGATTTGAAAAATGAGGCCATATCCTAGTCTCGAAAATAGGCTGGTCCATATGAGACCATTTTCGTGCCAAGTTTGCCCAGGCAAATACCCCTACCATACATGTGGCCATAGACGAGCCCCTGGTACAATTTAAAGGGAGACTTTAATTCTGCCATTACCTTCCCAATAAGAGGTCAATGTATGGCGTCAAGATGTATACGCTGTGCAAATGTACATCAGGGTATACCTACAATTTCAGGGTATATGAAAGGAACATCGGGGTGTGGTACAGCAGAAGATTGTAGAGTAGAGCAGCACTGTGTTGGAATCGATTCCGGTGTGGGTGCAAGCCTCTGCTAACCCGATTCTAAGGTAAGCAAGGATAATCCAAAAAACAGAAAGCAAGGCAGCACTCCTTGAAAATCAAGGTGTTTATTCACCCATTGTGGCAAGTGTGACGTTTCAGCTCAATGGAGCTATTTTCATGTCTGAAATGCTGCACCTGCCACAATGGTGAATAAAAATAAAAATAGCTACATCGAGGAGCTGAAATGTCGCACCTGCCACAATGGCTGAATTAACACCTTGATTTTCCAGGAGTGCTGCCTTGCTTTTTGTTTTTTTTGGTCTGTGCTCCAGTAGTCCCTGATTGATGGCTTCTTAACAATACCCATAAGACGTATTATGCTCCAATACTTCTCCATCTCTGCTACAGTGACGGGGGTCCACCAGTAGGGTTGGGCACAAAAGGAAGTGGGGTTTTGGGCAATATGCTGTGCGTCATATTGATTTTCTGGCCTACAATTAAATTCAACAGCTCCTCATAAAAAAAATACTTTAAAAAGTCCACAACTCTGAGCCCTGTGTCAAATTTAATTTGAGGTTGGCCCAAATAAATTGGGACCCAGTAGTCCCTGATTGATGGCTTCTTACCAATAGCCATATCAGGCACTTCTCCCCTAGAAGTCCCAGGCATTTCTCCAGCATAAACCCTATGGCGCCTTCTTGGGGGGTTTTGCAGGTCACTGGAAGATGAGGAAGAGGAAAGGTAGAAGGAGACATCATCCCTACTAGCTGACTCTGTGTCAGAGGCCAGCATGTTGTATGCCTAGAATACGGTGTACATCTTCTGAGACATTACACACAAAAAGAATGTGTGCACCAGAAAAATTGGATAATGTGCACCCAACTACACGGTCAAATCGCACAGCCGGCACATAGAAAAATTGGATACTGCGCACCAAACTATACGGACAAGTCGCAGTGCTGGCACACAGAAACGAGGTAAGTGCACCACACCACAGGCACACCTATGGACCCTCTGGAAAAAATATTACCAGGAACAAAAAAAAAAAAACTATGTGCACCTAACTAGCGCTAAAGATGCTGTGCAGTACTATTCACACAGAGTGCTCAAAAGTGTGCCTAGTGCAGAACAGCGCTAACACAGCGCACTGAAAAGTGTGTTTGGGTTCAAAAGGGACAGACAGGAAATGAGAAAAACGGAGGACAAGTGTGATCACGCAAGGGAATATACAGGAGGCAGTAGGGGACAGATAGGGATCAGACAGTGTAATAGTAATTTTGGTGTAACAGTAACGCTCAGCTACTCTCTCCAGTGATACCAAACCAAAATGGTGCCACTGGAAAGTGGATGAAGGAGCTAAAGCCAAGTTTTTTGCCCTGAAACGCTGCAATTGCCCATTCAGACTTGACTGGCCACTCGCAGCATTCGGCGGGCGGGACCTATCAGATTGGCTGGGTGACGTCGGCAGGATAATGTGCCCCCTTCCCCCGAGTTCCATCCCGATATGATGTCATGTGCAGACAGTTTTACAGTCAGACCCGGAAGGGATCTGACTGCCCAGGACCTCGTGACTGCCCAGAAGAGGATTGGATTCCCCGATAGGGGGCATGGGGGGGATCTCGATCCATAGGGGTAGATCCTTAGCTGTAACATACAGATGAAACCTGCCGCTTCTGGTGCTGGCTACGTTCGTGCATCCCGCTGCGAAAAGTTAATTGAGCAACTGTTAGTCGTTGACTTGGTCTCAAAATTTCAACAGCATGAGGAGTACTATTTAAATACCAATTCTATTTGAACTCATTGAATTACTGGGCCATTCATGGAATAAACACCTGTTGTAAATTTAGCTGGGGAGCTCCTTATAAAAGAACAGTAAGTATTGAACAGTTAGACATTGGTCGTGTGCACGTATCAATTTTAAAGGGGTTGTACGCTTGAAGACATTGCCAAGCACCTTTTAGATAATCAAAAGTCACTCCCACTCACTGATTCAATGTTATTAGTGATTCTAGGGAGTTTTAGAGATAATGTAATATAAGATAAGGTCACTAGGTGTTTATAATCACCTATCTGCTGTCTCCAGCACTTGTCACGTATGCGTGGTAGGCTCTCTGCGATCCGCAGCCACTTGCAGTATTCATCTCCCTGTTTACGCACACATGTGCACATATCCTTGTATGTACAGTGTCCGCCTCCTCTGTGATACAAGCCTACAGCAAAGGCAGCCAATAATTCTTGTGCTGTGCATTCTGTGCACCAGCACACTCTAATTGGTGTGAGGGAAGCATCATAGGAGGATTTGTAGTCCCAATGCACAGTGCTGCGGCCATCTTGCTTTCTCAGTTCCTGCTTGCAGAAATAGAGGTAATTTTTTTGTAAAAATAACAATTGCCATGACATTTAAGTGGAAGTTATTGTATTTTTAGCAATAGAGGTTGTATTAATCACACCCATTAGTTTATTTTGGAGGTTCAGGTGCCGTACAACCCCTTTAAGCCATGCTTTTTGATGGCTTTTATTGCAGATAAACCTCCCCGTCCACACTGGACCTTCGCCAATCAGATTGTTATCAGATATAAACTGCAATGTTTGTAGTATGCATGGTACTTGAGTAATTGGTGAAAACAAGAAGAAATCATATCTAAAAAAGACAAATGATACATGCACACATTATCAACCAGTTTTCTTGGTTATGTAAAATAAACCAATCCATAGTACGTTTATTTTCTATTTACACATTTTAACATGTAGTGCCAACACCTGCAGTTAAAGTCGCTCTTATAAAAGGTCCATTGGGTGTCATGAAACTTTTCTAGGCATGTTCTATGAGTTAGGAATGTATTAGACAAATAAAAAATATGACTTAGACGGTAACTTTATTCTATGTTACTGGATGTTCTGTAGACAACAAATCTGAATGGATAAAAAGCTCCATTGGTCTTGATAAAGTCTGCTTCAGAAGTCGTCTCTGATGATATTCCTGCTGTATGCTATTAATATAGGGCTCCCTTAGTACATAGTATACAGATACTATCAAACGCAAAAGCTGAAAGTGATGATTGTCTATGCCCAATCCAGTCTGCAATATGTGATCCTTCAGATCAAAAATATCTGTTGGTCCCAGTATAGTCAGTATGTGGTGCTCCAGCATCAGAGCAGAAATTCTGTGTTTCCATCTGCCATATTTCAACATATAATGCAATTCCTTTTCTGCTATTTGTACAGTTCGGTGTGTTCCATTTGATGGTACAAAATGAGCGATACCTCCATCCACTTGTAATAAGTGATAGGCACTAGTAAAATCCTGTGGGGGGTTGCTGCTCACCAGAGCCCATCTACACTTATTACAGGAGAGCTGTTTAAAAGTTTCTCTTACAACCCATCCTGAAATATACATCTGAGAATTATGAAGTGACACATCCAACACCGAAGACTGGTAGACATGATGGGAAAGTTTAATACAAGTATCTAGGAATGGATAATGATGGTGCAGTAGAGAACCAGTCATACTTTGTCTTACGCTTGTATGTATAAAGCTGATGTCATTGTCTAGATTTAAATCACCAACTCCACATTGTAACAATAGTTCTTCTATAGTATTATGTACATCAAGAGCCGTAGGCTTGACATCTGAACCACCTGGAATAAGAAGGGAGAAAAGAATAAGAAATGCTAACAGTAAAGTGTAGGGCATTACACAGAACAGTGTTTACAATGTGCTAGAAAACCTCAGATTTAACCTTAGCAGGAGTTGCTTACTATTATTGGTGACCTTATGATAAGGCCATTTACCTTGGTTTCCGTAAAACTGAGATTTGTGTTTATAAGGTTCATTTTAACAACCAAATGTATTTGTCATTTTCTGTCCTGGAATTGTGAGATATGTAAAAATAAAACTATGATGTAAAAGAAAAATTTAAGAAGATTTAGATGAGGCACACCAGGCCATAGCTAGTGTCTTTGTGATCATAATTCAGGATGTGATACATTGCAATCACTTATTTAGGCTTTCTGTTTTTACCTTTCTTTCCAACACTGTTAAATAACTCTTTAAGGTGACAGGTCCCAAATCTGTAAGTAGTGATGCGGTCATGATCCATCAGTAAGCGTGGTAACAATTCCCCAAGTGAAGCAATGTTTACTAGGAGACCAACAATACACCAGGCCCTAAAATTAGAATTGTTTAGAACCATTTTAAAGGCAAGTGTAGAAATGTATTATCTCCAGTAAATAAATAAATCAAACATAATACATTTGATTAAATGTAAAAGGAAAAGCTTTTTAAATGTTAACTTCGTTTTTTACCTTGGGGATTGGAAAAGGAAGTCATTGTCAAATGTTGTAAGTGTCAATAAGTAGTCACGCGTCTCCTGTAGAACTTGTAATTTTTGTTCCAAGTTATTCTTATTTATGGGTCCTTTGTCTCCTTGTAGTTGTACACTACCGCTATTGCAGATATCAAACAGTCTACCAATAGTCTACAAATAAAAACACAAAATGGCACAAATATTGGTAATCCTGAAGTATTATTAACACTGTATTAAAGCTTACGATAAGAAGGCTTGAGAGTAGATAAGCAGGTTCCTAAGACGGAAATGTTACAAAATATATATGTATATATAACTAATTAATTATTGACACATACCTGAATAAAGTTGATCATAGGCTGAAAACCATGAAAAGCCTCATAATTTAATTCCTGGATTAATCGCAGTGCATTTGCAATACTATCACTTAACCTATTACACAGCAGTCTCATCTTCACTAGCATCGTATCCTCCACAAGAGGAATTATTCTAGGCAGATTCATCAAGTCAGTCATATACTGCCAGGAAATTACTCCTTCAGGACTGAGAATGGAACCAAGTTCTTCTATCGTGTTGGTGATTATCTGCAGTTCATTGCTCACATCAAACACAACATAGTGCCTGTAGTCTCTGTTGGGCAATGAGAAGTATGTCTGAAGTTCCCATGGATCTGTAAAAGCACAACCAAGCATAGTGCACATTTCTTCATTACGGAGATCTCTATCCATAGATATAGCAACCACCTCAAAACTGTTCTCAGATAGTTCATGCAAAACATGAACAAGAAGTTGCTTTTGTGCTTGTGAAGTTAATGACTTAACAAAAAAATATGCAATGGGGATGCTCCATTGGCCAACTGCTCCAACTATCATGAAAATTAGGACTTCATTAGCCACATCCTGACTTCCACTTCCAGCTCCTACTTTGCCCAAATTCACAAAACCCACAAGTTCATTCCTTTGTGAGTTATAGGAAACATTCTGCTCAATTGAAAATGTACCCAAAGCAAGAGACACTTGGGTATATAACTGTGGGTGAGTTTGCTTCTTCTGTATCAATGTTTTCAGGACTACAGAACTAATTCCTGGGGCTCCCTGATCTGACTTCAGCCACCTGAAATGATATACATATACAATGTGTTAATAATCAGACAGGGATCTAACAGCATAACAATGTTACCTAACAGAAATAATATTCCAAGAAGAGGTACCATTTGGCAGCTGGCTTTTTAAAATAATAAAAGAGTAGGAAGTGCTACATTGGGTAGTACAGTATGAACTAGTTAGCTTTTCTATTGTATACAGAATAAGGCTGAATTCACACGGCCGTTCAGGGAACGTATATAAGGCAATGTATATACATCGCATATACGTCCCTCATAGGCTGGCAATGTGCGCCGGACGGGAGCAGCACTCACCTTTTCCTCCTCTCCCCGCTGCTGCCGTGTGTCCAGCGGGCAACGGCAGTGTGAATGCGCCCTAATGCTGGGGTTGTGGTGACTTTTTGAAAACGTTTTAGGCATATAACAAAACAAATCAACTGGAACTCCAGCAACGCCTTTGGTCCATCAGGACGAGAATGTGTCCTACTGCTCTGTTCAATTCATCACTGACAGTACTGGTGATACACGAGCCCTGGGCTCAGCAATTTCTGTCACTCCCATACAACAGGATGCATTCTGTTCCTGCCACTCCACACATTAGTAATCGGCGGGGTCCCAGCAGTTGGACCTTCCGCTTGTTATCCCCCGTCCTGTGAGTGGAGTAGATGGGAATATCCCTTTAATGGACAGGGCATAGTACAATGTTTGAAGTCAATCTTAAAATCTTTTTTATTTCCACCAGCATCTATCACAAAGTGGATTAGTAGAGAACTAATTCCATGGCACTAGTATGAGCACTGCTCCATTTTGTTCCTTGTACTTACTGTCGAAGTCTTCTTGGTCCTGGTAATGGCAGCTTGGTTTCCTTCCTCAAGTATTTGTATGCCAGAGGGTCATTCAGTTGTAAAATCAGGGAAAACATGCGCTGCTGAGCCGAATACTCCAATTCGGGCTTTTTGAAGAGTTCCAATGGAATGTCTAGAAAACCAAAATAAAAATTAAAACTTGTGTAAGTTGCTTAGCAATATAATGGATTGCACATTGTGGCTTAAGTGTAACCGTCATTCTGAGCAAAAAAAAACTAAAATACATAATTCTGCTCAAGGATTCCCTGGGAATCATTCCTCAAAGTATTTTCCCTCTCGGTCCTCATTTAGTATCTTTTTTGGCCCATAGCAACCAGGGTTTCCAGCTTTCAAAAAACCTACAATCAGCAAGATGGAGGGGCAGAGCTTGCCTCCTGTCACCACATCACAAACACCTGCTGCTGACCAATGGCACCAGAGCTATCTATCAATGCATATCCTATCTATCTATCTATCCATCTGTCTATCTCTGTATCTATCTCTGTACCTACCTAAGTAAAACTTCAGCACAGCACATAAGGGCACAGCTTGGAGTCTCTTCTCTCCTAACATTTCCTGTAGAGTGCGAGGTGATGGGGGGAGGGGGGCTGCAGTTTCTGTCTGTGTGGATTATTTGTTTATACAGTATACAAGTGTAGGGAAAGCTGAGGGAAAGATAAGTGTAGGTGCTTGGTTATTACATTAGTCAGTGTTCCTGTCAGCACATGACTGCTGCAGATATGAGGTAATCAGCTGTAAGCATGGAGGGGATGTGTCTACTGTTCCATCTTCCTTTATGAAGACGGAATGTCCATAGTAACAGACATATGTGAGATTGCTGACATCTAGGGGAAGTCTGCAGAATACAAGAGGAAGGAGCAAGATTCGGGTAACTAATCCAATTGCAAAAGGGCTTAAAATTACCTGCCCTACAACATATCAAAAGTTTTTTGAAATGACGGTTACACTTTAAACAGGATCTGCATATCTAACATGGTCTTTCCAGACATTGTACACTACAGCAGATAAGAGAATAATGCTCACTTCGAAAGGAAATGAGGGTGCACGATATGCAATAGGTGGCCTTGAATTGGAAACAAATAGGCTCAGCTCTCTTATTCCCCGTTCCCTCAGGAATTTCTGTTCAGCCAGTCACTATGTGACTCAGCCAATGTCTCCCTCAGTTTCCTCATTCCCCCTTAATTCAGGAATTTTCTTTCAGCCAGTCACTGTGTGACTCAGCCAATGTCTCTCTCAGCTCCCTCATTCCATTGAAGAAGATGTTGGAGGCGTCAGTTCCCCCACTCCCCCCTCCCTCAGGAATTTCTCTTCAACCAGTCACTGTGTGCGAGACAACCTCATTCTGTCCCTCAAGACGTTAGAAAACATGCCCCTTGTGACTTGGTGAGTCTGTTGGCAAGGTGCCAGCTCCTTTTTAAAAATTGGTTAAATAAAGACATGAGCAATGGATATTTATAATAAAAACTGAATGGGTAACAGTAATAAGACTTGTGTGGGAACCTGTCATTAGGTTTAATCGTGAAAACCTGATGACAGGTTCAGTCTTATTTTCTAATATATATTATCTTCACAAAAAGGCATTAGCTGGTTAAAATTCTTCCAAAATGTAAATAATAACACTTTATTAATAAAGACTATTTTTTTTATACACGTCTGTTACCTTCATAAGGTTGAAGGATGTCCAGAAGCTGGGAGCTCAGCAGGTTTCTCTTGATAAGTTCCTGATAAATACTAAGGCAAGTCTGTCGCAAACGCTTCTCTCGGTCTTTTGCATTTCTAAGCTCCTTTTCTTTTTGTGCTCTTGAATCTTCTGAAGCTTTTAGCTTCTTTTTCAGGGTATCAATATCTGGAATGAAATATGGATGATCCTGGAAAACAGCAGAAATGTTTAACTATAAAAAAAAAACCCATGTAAAAGACCAATTTTATGTATCTCGACATACCAAAAGACTCAGAGGAGCCCAGGGCAGTGGTTAAAAATAATAATACCCTCTCTTAATACAGATTCTATTTCTTCATAACTTGTGATGGAACGGAGTTCTGGGCTAGAAAACTTTATTTTACCACTGCCCTGGCCTCCCATGGATTTTCTAGTTAGCCCACAAACCACCTTTAATAGTCATCTATACAGCACAGATAAACCCACACAGGACTATTCTTCGCTCTCCCTCTATAAGGCCACGTACTGCAGTCTCTTCCTGTATCATTTCCGTTGTAATGTCTTCAATCCTTCAGCTCGCAGCCCAATACAAGGACATGTGACCAAAGCTCAATTATTCAGTATAAGCTGCTGATCTAAGGTCACATGACCTTCTGCAGTGGTCAGGTGTGAGCTCTGCAGACAGTGCCATCGACATAATTGAGGAGGGTCTGGGGCGGTCTGCAGCATTAGCCATAGTCTCGCCGGAGGCTCTTGGGCGTCAGACCCTTAATGTGTTATCCAAACATTGAAATACCATAGAACGGAGTTCTTTAGTTTTTGAAATAAACTACACTACCGCTCAAAAGTTTTGACAATTTTGTGCTTTCCATGAAAACTCATACTTTTGTTTTTCAAATAAGTTGCAAAATGCATAGAAAATACGGCCCAGACATCGACAAGGATTAAAATATTGTTTTTTCATTTGAAACAATAATTTTCTCCTTCAAACTTTGCTTTCATCAATGAATGCTCCATTTGCTGCCATTACAGCAATGAAGACCTTTGGCATTCTTGCTGTTAATTTCCTGAGGTAATCTGGGGGAATTTCACCCCATGTTTCCAGGAGCCCCACCCACAAGTTGGATTGGCTTGGTAGGTAGTTTTTGCGTACCATACGGTCAAACTGCTCCTACAACAGCTCAATGGGTTTGAGACCTAGTGACTGGGCTGGCCACTCCATTACATATAGAATACCAGCTGCCTGCCTCTTCCATAAATAGTTCTTCCTTATTTTGGAGGTGAGCTTTCGGATTGTCCTGTTGTAGGATGAAATTGGCTCCAATCAAGCGTTGTCCACAAGAGATGACATGGCATTGCAAAATGGAGTGATACTGATAGCTTTCTTATTTGAAATACCTTTGACTTTGTACAAATCTCCCAATTTACCATAGCAGCATAGCAACCCCAGACCATCAAATCACCTCCACCATGCTTGACAAATGGCGTCAGGCATCTTCCTGCATATTTTCAGTTGTTCTGCGTCTCACAAATGTTCTTCTGCGTGATCCAAAAACTTCAAATTTAGATATGTCTGTCCATAACACTTTTTTACAATCTTCTGTCCAATGTCTGTGTTCTTTTGCCCATATTAATTTTTCTTTTGTTATCCAGTCTCAGATATGGCTTTTTTTCTTTGCCACTCTGCCCTGAAGACCAGCATCCTGGAGTCGCCTCTTCACTGTAGAGGTTGACACTGGCATTTTGGCGGGTACTATTTAATGAAGCTGCCAGTTGAGGACCAGTGAGGTGTCGGTTTCTCAAACTAGAAACTCTAATGTAGTTGTCTTGTTGCTTAGTTGTGCAGTGGGGCCTCCCACTTCTCTCGCTACTCTGGTTTGGCAATTTGTCGCATGGACAAACAAATGTGATGCTCCAAACCAGCTCAAAAGAAGGTCAGTTTTATAGCTTCTCTAATCAGCGAAACAGTTTTTAGCTGTTTTCTAAACATCTTATTAACCTTCTACCAAGTTAGCAAACAACAATTTACCATTAAAACCACTGGGTGGTGGTTGTTGGAAAGGGCCTATATACACCTATGTAGCTATTGCATTAAAAAAAAAAAAACGAGGTTTGCGGCGATAGAATATGTCATACCACCTTAACAGTGTTGGAGTGTATTTATGATTCATTTAATGTTGGCTTCTTTGAAAGAAAATGTGCTTTTCTTTTAAAAATAAGGAAATTTCTAAGTGAACCCAAACTTTTGAGCGGGTAGTTTATATTAAACTTCACCTGGCCTCTGCCAGCTCTCACATGTGTGTCCCTGGGGCGTATTGGCAAATGAGCTGAATTCCCTCCCACACTCATCTCGTGAAGCCGATTGCATCAAGCAAATCTTGTACTTGAGTGGTCAGCTGCTACTAAGCAGAAATAGTGGAGATGGGCAGTTTCACTGCGAGATGAGGCAGTGGAGAGCAGGCAAGGAAGGGAGGCTAAGACATACATGTGAAAGCTGGAACCATGTGAAAGTTTAATATAGTGTATTTAAAAAACCATAGAAGCCAGAGCTTTTTAAAAAAAGCATGCTTGTGTCATTGGGAAGCTGCCCAATGTTAAAAAGGCCCTCTGGTGACAGGTTCCCTTTAAGCAGAGAAAACATGGGCTGAAATTATTTTCTTGTTATAATGGACATCTAAACCCCTTACTGATCAAGCCCTACGTTTTTGCATTTCATTTTTTCAATCCCAGCTTCAAAATCCATAACATTTTAATTTTTCCATGTAAAGTATGAGGGCTTGTTTTCTGTTGTAACAAAGTGCACTTCATAGTGGACCGCAATGAATATTCCAAATGCAGAGGAAATTGCAAAAAAAAAAAAAAAAAAAACACTTGCAATATTTTTTGTGGTCTTGGATGTTATGCCTTTCACTGTGCGCCCAACTCATTTAAGTTTTATAATGTTTTATACATTTACAAAAATTAAAACCTTCTGTACAAAAAAACAAAATCTTCATTTTGCCATTTCTGGCGCTATAAATTTTTAAAACTTAATGTATGGAGCTGTGGTGTGGTCTTTTTTGCAACTTTTGAGGAGGTTTTCAATGCACCATTTTAATGACTGTACGATTTTTGATTACTTTTTATTAATTTTAAAAAAAATTTCAAAAAGCAAAAGGGCATTTTCGACTTCGGGTGCTAATCTCCTATGGGGTTAAACGCCAGGTATAGAGTTATAATAAGCGGATAAAATGGACATTTTGGGACGCCTTGATAACCAACATGTTTAGGATTTTGATTGTTCACCTAGGTTGTCTCATTGATCTTACCATATACTGCCATACTACAGTTATGGCAGTACTGTATATTGGGGTTTTTCACATATCTATTACAATGTGCAAATCTGTGTATAACAAGACAGCTCATAGCGTTGTGGTTACCAAGGCTGTCATTGCAACAGATGCGCCTCGAGACATCAAGGGGAGTGACGATCTTAGCCAACATGGCGGCGCGCCAGACTGCGAGTGTTACCATTGGTATTTGCTGCAATATGCAAGAAATGCTCACCGGCTAAGGAGAGGGCTCAGCACTGAACTAGTATTTAATGCGCCCTCCGGTTTGCTAGAGATTAATCATTAATCACCATAATTAGTATTAATAACAGGTAACAAACCAAATAATAACTTTTCACTAACTTTGTGACAGTGACAACATAGCATGTGCTAATTTTCAAGAATAAAGAAAATTATCAAGGCTTCCACGAGGCATAGCTAACACTTAAGGAGTTTTCTGATTTTGGTTATAAAGGGGTTTGTCCAAGAGTTTGAGTTTCTTTACATAAGGCTGGGGAGGAGGGGGGCTTAGAAATTTAAAAAATTAAGTTTTACTCACCTCTCTCCCATTAAGTTGATGTAGTGCAAACTAAGCTCTCCACTTTGAACAATTTTTTGCCTAAATTCCTTTCCATATCTTTTATATAAGAAATTCCTATTCTTTTTTGGGGAGCCAATTTATATGAACATACCTAATTGTACATGGCAGTGTATAATATCATCAGTGTTAGATATATATTAACACTGGGTCTCCATTTTCTGCTTCATGATCGGAGTCATCATTGGAAGGTGGTGAGATGTTTCTAAAACTGTGCTTTCAGGACTCTTCAGATTTCTGATATAAAAACAATAGTCATACTAAAAATGGACATCGTTAAATAGAAAAGACTTTTCAACCCTCAATCAAGTAAAAACTCTTAGCATCTTTTGATAGGTGCCATTCTATGTCTTTGGTGTAGATGGAATTTTCGTCTACCCTTCACTTCCATTGCAATCCTTATTTATTTTGGTGCTCCACTGTCAGATGGGTGGCGCTAGACTGTCTAACTCCAGTCCATTTATAAATTCACAGTCTTCACAGCAAAACAGACTTTAAAAATTCACCTTGTAAAAATTGTAGGATTTCATCTCCTGCTATGCTACATTTCAGGATTGTAGGGTCACTTTTATAATTTATAGAAACAAACAGGGCTCAGGAGTGAAAGTCACAATTGCATATGAGGCCTCAATCGTACCTGATTGTTTTCTAACAAAAGTTATCCGCAGTAGAAAGTGCACAGTGAAAATTGCAATTTCAAAAGACTCCATATCAATACCCAGATCTTTAGCCCAATGGTGTACACCTGGACACTCAAAATGGTTAAAGTGTTTAATCACATAGGTCTTGAACAGTTTGGAGCCTGCATCTCTCGACATAATTTGTGCATTATTTGGAGGTAGTTAAATAAAATTTGGGGGTCAAACTGCTCAAAAATTTATAAAAGGGTTTGTGGGGTCATTTCTTGAGATTCCACATATATTGGCACATAAAAAACAAATGCTCTAAATCTGTAAATACCTTCCACCTGCTGGTCCCAGAGAACAATTGTGTTCTGGGTTTTTCTAGGTCTTACATATGGGGTACTGGGGGCAAAACACACAGAACGACTGAAGGGAATAGAGCTTATGGGACAGATCTGGAAGTTTGATTGACATTCATAATTTCTGGGACTTTGCGCTGGTACATATGGAACATTCGGGAATGGATCACATTGCAACACAACTTTCCTCATAACCATAAGGTTTGGTGCCAATATTGATTCATTTGATTCAAATTGTGAATGAGATTAAATATAAGATATATAGGAACAAAGCTTAAATCTGTAGGAAATCATTCCACACCCTGAGTCCCAGAGAACATTTGTGTTCTCTGAGGTTAGGTACTATATATGGCTTTGGGCTAAAAAACACGAAACTGCTGAATGCGTAAAATATATGTTAGCATTTAGGAACACTAGATACGAGAAACGTTGTTTTGTTTTATTGAATCGAATTAAATTTCCTTGGACTCTGGCTAAGGAAAAGAAAATTGTGTTGGCTTTGCCATAGTTGTTGTTTTGTTGTGATTTGTTTTTCAGAAAGAGGTGCACTTTTCAAGGGGGATGATATATATGTGATAACTTTTCATAATAATCTGTTAGGGTAACATGATGAAGAATCAATTTGTAAGTGGATTAAGATGAAGAATCTACTTTTTGCCTATTTTTACTATTTTTTTTCCCCTTACTATTGACTTTCAACAGCAATCTACTGATTAAAAAAAGAAGAGATGACACATTTTACCTGTGTGTCTTCTGGAAAAATTGAAATGTGGGAATTACATTCATCTCGTAAACGCTTTTGTCTGTCATAGTGTCAAAGCAGCTCTGATGAAAGTGGAGGCTGCATAGTCGCTGGTTCTGAAGGTGTCCATAAACTCACCCGTGCTGTGTGCTCTTTTCATAGCACGACACCATTGTCCACATGCAGGATTTGATCTTGGAAACCTTTAACAAGATGACAAAAAATCAGGATAAGTGCACATTACGGTCGTTGTGCCGCTTTGCCCTTCCACTGTTTACAGTTGTGACAAATATTGTTAAAGAAAATCTACCACCAGGATTGTAAAAAAGCACACTTACATGAAGGGGTGTTCCCCCTCTTGTAGGAACTGCTCTTCTTTTAGTCTTTATGTCCTGTTTTTTTTTTTTTTTAAGGCTTTTAAAATTATGCAAACGAGCCGAGAGGCTCTGCAGCTCCATGGGGTGTTAATGGAGCCTGGAGACCCTCAGGCACCCTTTGCATAATTTTAAAACCTTTATGCATAAAACAAGGGCATAGGGAGCTTAGAAAAGAGCAGATCATGCCAGAGAAGGAACACAGCAGTATGTAGTGTGCTTGGTTTACAATCTTTGATCCTGGCGGTTAGATTTCGTTAATATTTTTTTTTATATAAACAACAACAGAAGTTACTCTTTCATCATTAAGAAACTGGGAATGGAAGAGGCGAGCAGACCTTCCGTTGTTATGCTCATCGTAACAGTGCAACTGAAATCCTGATACAACGTGTAGCTAGCCTTAAAAGTTGTAAGAAAGATATAAAACCCAAAAGGTGGTTAACCTTAACGCTCTATGCCCGTAGCTCTAAGCGCAGAGGTTAAGGGATCTGTATGAAGAGGCTTCATAGGCTGAGTTCCTCTTCATACAGAGGTGGGGGTTGTTGCATATTGCAGCAACCCCCCACCCTAATAACCGCGGTCGGTGCTTGCACCGATCGCGGATATTAACCCTTTCAACGCCGCCGGCAAATCGCGGGCCGCCGCATCTTTATACGTCGCCGCGCCCCCGAACGATTCATCGGGGGGGGGGGCGATCGGTTGCCATGGTAGCCTGGGTCTTCGTTGACCGAGGCTATCTGGCAAAGCTGCAGATTCGTTACAATGAGCCAGTGGCTCATTGTAAATGTGAATGGCATGACAAAAATGCCATATATTGCAATACGAACTATTGCAGTATATGGTAGGAGCGATCTGACTTCTAGGGGTAATGTACCTAGATGGTCTAAAAAAATAGTGAGAAAAAAAAGTTTTAAAAATAAAAAAAATTAATAAAAATAAAAAATTATAAAATCAAAACCCCCCCTTTCCCTAGAACGGATCAAACATAATAAAAAACAGTAAAAAATCACAACATATTAGGTATAGCCGCATCCCAAAAGCCTCACGATATCTCAAAGATAAAAAAACGGTACGGGCGGCGGTGACCTCCGATGTGGGGGAGGAATGGCGCCCCCCAAATGTCCGAAATGCGACTTTACCACCTTTTCTACATAAAAAATGAAATAAAAATGATCTAAAATGTCGCCACAGACCTCAAAATGGGTTAGCAATGAAAAAACTCGCCCATTTCGCAAAAAATGACCCCTCACAATCTCCGTGCGCCCCCAAAGTATGAAAAAGTTATTAGCTGTCAGAAGGATGGCAAAAAAAATTTTTTTTTTCTTTTTTGTACAATTCGGTTTAATTTTGAAAATGTATTAAAACACATAAAACAAACTATATAAATTTGGTATCACCGCGATCGCACCAGACCAAAGAATAAAGTAGGCGTGTTATTTGGACGCGAGAGTGAAAGTCGTAAAAATGAGCCCACAAGAACGTGACTTTTTTCAATTTTTTTTTCAGCTTCGCAGTACACGGCATGTTTAAAATAAATAACATTACGGGAAGAGTAAATTTGTTACGACAAAATAAGCCCTCACACAGGTCTTGTACACGTAAAAATGAAAAAGTTATGGATTTTTGAAGTTGGAGAGCGAGAATGAAGCCGAAAAACCTGCGTCCTTAAGGGGTTAACACAGACTACAGGTCTTAGCTTCCCACCGAACAGGTCACAGTGGTGTTTTGTGCTGATGCTTTTTTGACGTGAATAAAGCATCTTGTATAGCATCAGGTGTCCACAGAGATTGAGATATTAATACTTTGTCTTGGTGTGATTTCTTTGAGCTCACTCTGTGAATTTTATTAGTCATTAGAGAACCTGAGGTTGTGTGAATAGGGGCAGAACTTGACACATTTACACCCTATTCACAGTATAGAGCAGGGGTTGGCAGTTCATTTTCACAAGGGCCCCATGAGAAATTAGAAAGGTTTTAGATGGCCGGACTAATATACTTAACTCAGTTCTACCCAATACCTATATACTTTATTCAGTATATAACCTATCCTCACATATAAAAAAAAACAGTAAATAAAACATTACAATGATTCAATGAAAATATGTTACATCATTATTTAATGATGGGAAGAGGAGCTCAAACTTTTCAAAATCTCATGCAGGCCAATTAGAGACAGTTAGAGAGCCAGATGTGGCCCGCAGACTGCACAATGCCCAGATCTGGCACAAAGGATACATTTATTATCGGGCCTCTCACAATCCACAAAAAAGGATCCCTGCTCAATACCATCGGGACTCCAGAGTTTAAGATGACATTTAAGCTGTTCTGGAAAACAATGGTGCAGATGGACAGGTCTCAAAGCATGGAGTTGGTTGGGGAATTTGCAGCCTTGGACCCTTAGCAATTATTCATTTATCCCCTATTGCGTGGACAGAGGATAATTTTAAAACTTGGGCTCTGGATATTCACCTAAACTGGTGATTATATACAATCATTCACTGCATTTCCTATTGGCTCAAGTGGTCATCAGATTTCACTTTTTGCTTACAGAGATGCAATTTCTGATTAGTTATAAAAATGGGAAGGAAGAATGAAAGAATGTGGAATGGAGAAAAGGCTGGAAATTCTTTTTAAAAATCATAGCGATTCAGGACCTAAACATACTTACCGTACTATTGGAATGGGATCAATTTCTTATTTGCTACAGGACCCTATTACCAAGTCCTTGCTCAAAAAGAAAAAAAAAGGTTACCTGTGAAATGTTATTCCTTTTTCTCTGGCCTCCAGAGTATACCTTGATTTGCATCCTGAGGCAGCACATGACACGGGCATCTTGGTGGAGCTCTAAACAGGCAACAGTAAAAACCACAGCAATTAGCAGAAGCCAGCAAAAAATCTCAAGTGTCACGCTGTGTAAAATGCAACATTATTTTTCAGCCTGAAAGCTATGAATATTGCATATTACTGTATATACTCGAGCATAAGCCGACCTGTGTATAAGCCAAGACCCCTAATTTTACCACCAAAAACTGGGAAAACCTATTGACCCTAGTGTAAGCCTAGGGTGGGAAATGCATTGGTCCCCCCCAGTATATAACTAGCCCGCCCCGTGCACTATATAGCCAGCCCGCCCACCCCGTGCACTATACAGCCAGCCAAGCACATTAATTAACAAAAAAAAAAAAAACACAAAAAAAAAACCTTACATACTCACCAGTGATGCCCGGCGCAGCTCCCCGATGTTCAAGTCCCTGCGGCTCCTCTTCTTTCTTCTCTTTGTAACAGCCGGCAGAGACGCACCCACGTGATCAGCCATCCGGTGCGACTCTGCCAGCTAATTACAGCACAGAGAAGAAAGAAGAGGAGCCGCGACCAGCATCGGTGATGCTGGAGGGTGAGTATGCAAGTTTTTTTTTAAATTGACTCGCGTATAAGCAGAGGTAAGGATTTTCAGCGCATTTTTTGTGCTGAAAAACTTGGCTTACACAAAAGTGTATATGGTATATAAATGAGTGAGAGACTTGTATTTTCCCTGACTGTGCTAAAAGTGGTTACGTGAATGGGCAAAAAGAATTAAGCACTGATGATCCAGCACAACCAGTTGTATCACATCGGCCTAGTTATGTGTCTTTTGCACTTTTTTGTTCATGTAAGGTATGTAAACTCCTTTTCGAATATAGAGAATCATGGATTTAATGTTAAACGAAATCTACCATCAAAATGAAGTGTAGTAGCACTTACTCATAGATGCAGGCACTGTGACTGTGGTAATCTTCTTATATGCGTTATCCATGGCCTCCTTCCTTCTAAAATCAAATTATGCTAATGAGACTGAAGCAATACCCTAGCCCCTCTGTGATCTGACTTTACAGGCTGTTACACACTCACTTTTCCCCTACTCCCTCAGCACTGAGATAAAAGAAGGAAATCCCTTACTGCAGAAGTGCTGTAGAGTCAAGGGGAGGGTGAGACAGTGTAACAGCCTAATCGCAGAGTGGTCAGGGTAGCCCCTCAAGCTGATTAGCATCATTTTAACAGTTGATTTTAGAAGTAAGGAGGTTATGGACAGGGATGTATGTCATGGCCCTATGAAAATGGTGTGCCCCCTTCTCCACAAGTCTAATTGTATTTATTGGTTTGACATTTATGCCTGTATGCAGTACCAGAACCAAGCTTCTTGCAAAAGGAGGAGGTCCCTTCTGTTGGCTATCAGTTCTACAGTTTCAGGATCTTTGAGGGAATCATTAAAGGTTTTGAAAGTGCTTTTACATACATGTGTGTTGAGCTGGCACACATCTATTTGAATTGTTCAAATGCAAGACACTTGGTGCTTTTTACCGATTGCATGCATTTCCATAGAAACAGATATGCAATGGGGCCGAGGCACACCCTTAGGTGTGGTATGTGTGACCGCAACCTAAATCAAGTGGTGTGTCACTTCAAAAAAAATCTATAATTTTGTGACATTTGTAGCTCTAATAACGAAAAGTTCTCTTCCCCCAGTATAGGCACATTGGCAGCAGGGGGAGATTTTGGAACATAATGGCCAGAGTGTAAAGGGTACACATGCCTGTGATGGCAATGATAATATTAATTCTTTATTTATACAGCACACACAGATTACACAGCGCGACACAGAACAGTTCCTTTCCCCAACGGGGCTCACAATCTGATCAATCTACCAGTATGTTTTGGAGTGTGGGAGGAAACTGCAGGACCCGGAGAACATACAAACTCTTTGAAGATGTTGACCTGGATGGGACTTGACAGGCAGTTCCAGTGTTCCCATACATTTAGTGCAGGTGGAAGCTCTGACTTCACTGCCTAACTAACGGAGGTATGATGGCCGCCATTTGCACCATGCTCCGATTCTGGATGCTGTCAGGTAGTGAAGCTGAAGGTGGGAAACTCTCCTGCTGAAACAGCAGCTGTCTCACCTCAGTTAGTGCATGGCACTGCACCCCCCACCTCCGGATGCACCTTGCTGCATGTCAGCAAAAGCATCTTGGCATGTTACCTGGGCGTGGGTGGCATGAGGTAGAACCGCACAATATCAGGCAGGTGGTTATATAAATATACATATACCGGTACATATATTTTCTAGAGCTTTGGTACAGTGTATAATGTTTCCAGAACTTGTTACATTGTCATCTAAAGAAAATAACCTTCACGTTCATATTATAGACTGTAAGTTCTTCTGCTCCCACACTACTGTTTCATATTACTATGCTATCACTTTGTCCCCATGATGTGTAAAATGGTGCGCTAAATATTTAGCATTAAACTTACATGCCATCAGCTGTGTGTGCCCAGAGCAGTACATATATGTGCATATGGTGCTCTATGATGCCCGCTGTACATTATTCAGTCAGTGCGAGTATTAGTCACACATATAAGGGAAGCAGCTAATCTATATACTAAGAATTCCGGCAACCTTCACAATAAAATTGCACAACAGGAACCGCATTCTACAACGTATTCAGTACCTGTCAGCTATATAACGAAAGCAAACTTCACACACCTTATAAAAGAAGCTCCCTTGTTTACCAACCAAAAGATGGCCGCCGCACAACACATACAAGGAGGGCAACTGCCCACAAATATCGTCCTCTAAGCTTTTCCTTCCAGTATTAAATATGGCGCCCGTGACGTCTACAGCGTCAACCAATGGAAAGTGACGGAATGAGAGCGCGCTTGGGGCCTTGGGACGCATGCGTGTTGTCAGAACTGGCGCGAAACGCAATGACGTTTACAGAGGAGGGTGGGGTTTTGGTTGAACACTTGGCGCGTCTTCTCTGTAGTCTGTACGGTTCGTGAGTGTCCTTCACCGTATACGTAGCGACAGCAGAGCCAGGGTCTCCCCTGTACAGGTACAGTGTATACAGCCATGTGCTGCGTGTATGATTATTTACCTCCCACTATCATCCCTATACATGTCTGATACCGTGATCCAGAGAAGGGGCTGGACACTTTCCCCGATGGCTCCTCACGTTCTCCCCTTCGTCCTTTAGTGGTTGTTTACCAATAAGCCTTCGGTTCCTTGGGGGTCTTCGCTCTATATATAATCCGACCTAGCCCATATGCTGCTGCCTGGTACATACCCTGGCCTCAACCATGTTACAATGCATAAACTATACTGAGGCATAATCTGGCCTCATAATCCAGAACCAAACCGATGTCCAGCGCCTCCACCACAGTTCGTGACCCAAAATACTCTCTATTATGTTTTTGTGATTCCACAGCCCCAGTGATCACCTTCCAATCATGATAGGGAACACTTTAGGTGATGGCCACAAGTGGTGTTTTTGAAAACCGCTTAAAGCATGTTTTTCAGTCTGTTGAAAAAAACCACATGCGTTTTGAATGTTTACCATTCGTTTTGGCAGCTTTGAATTGGTTATCTTTCATTTCTAGAAGTGGTAGGCAGCGGGAAAACGATTCACACCAACCAAACACATTGTACACCTTCACAACCGCATGTGTTTTTTTAAACTGACTAAAACGCATGCTTTAACCCCTTACGCCTGCGCCGTAATATGTACTGCGGTGAGTCCCGCGAATAAGCGCTCAGCTCATACAGCTAACTACTGCGCAGAGATCCATGCCGGTTCACGCGCTGCATAGCAGCCGTACCGCATCGTTAGCCCGCGTATTGCAATGTTAATCTACCCCTGCATACCCGGCTACACCCGCAATCGGAGTGGACCGCGGCATTTAACATGCGTTCCGGGGGTCTTTACTCCATGATCGCCCTCACCCCCGCGCCGGTTTTTTTTTGGGGGGGGGGCGATCGGGACCCCAGAGAAGCCTTAAGAGGTGACGTCTTCTTAAGGCAAATGGTCAGCCCTATGCCTCTGCATAGGCTGGCACTGCTAATACCCTGCAAACTCCATATTGCAGATATTATCATGAACAGCATCAGATGATTGCTTGTTCATATCCCATGGTGATCATAAAAAGTTTTTCAATAAAAAATAACTTTATAAATCACTAAACGCCCATAGCCCCAAAACATATAAGAGACTATAACGCTCAAAAAAGTCTAATCATAACCACAAACCCCCACCCACACAAACCCGCATCAGCTAGTATCACCCCCACCGCGTCCGTAAATAAAATTAAATAACTATTGACCCAATGATGAACGCCATAAGAAAAAAAAAAACGGTAACGCGCCAAAAAATTATGAGTTTTACCTATTCTATCCCCCTAAAAAATGCACATAAAAGTGATCACAAACTATGTACTCCAGAATGTACTGTTTGCAAAGACAACATGTCCCGCAAAAAAACAAGCCCTCACCCATCTTCTGTAGCCAAAATGTACAATGTTATCCACTTGAAAGACGGCGATGCAAAAATGATAGATTTTTTTCCCCCCACATTAGGTTTTATTTGCACATTTAGTAACATAAAGAAAAAATCTTTCATGTCTGGTATCCCCGTAATCTATGACCCATAAAATAAGATACCATGATTATTAGGCTATACGGTGAACATACCCAAAAAAAAGTAAACATCCAAGTACCAGACTTGTGCTTTTCTATCTGACCTCAAAAAAGTTCCTAAATTTTCAACAATAGTGATACAACCCAAACTGGTAACAATGGAAAAGAATCTCATCGCGCAAAACAAAATTTTGCCGTCACATGAAAACCACCAAAATACCGAAAAGCGAAATTTTATACCTTCAACAGGGCACCAGAAACTAAATCCTGGCAGCTTGGCAGGGTGCCCCTTCCCTTCTTCTCCTCGCTGTGCCCCCATAACACAAGTAATGTCCCCTGTGGGGGGGCGCTGCACTCATAGAATTGTAGACACATTTTATGGTGGGATTTCTCTTTTTATCTTTTGGAATGTGTAAATTTAAGGGCTAAATGAACGTATAAAAACCGACAAAAATTTGACCATTCTAATTTCACCCCCCGTCCATTTTGATTCAATTACTATGAAGATCTCAAGGGTTAACATCTTTTAAATGCTGTTTCCTGATAGTTTAATGGGGTGCAGAATTTGAAAATGTGTTGGTTATATAGAGGGGTTTTTGATGCTAAATATTTAAAATGTAATTTTCAAACAGTATTTATCCCCAAAATATCAATTCTGAAAAGACGGAAAATCGCTAATTCGATTTGTAGGCCTCGTGACGTCAAAATAAATTATCCAAAACATTTCAAAAATTATGAAATGTGAAAGTAACAATGGGAAAATGTTTTTCCGCCAAGTTATTTAGGTGGTAAAGCGATCTGCTGAAAACGCGTTGATTTTGAATTTCGAAAATGGCAAATTTTCTAAAATTCATCATGTTTTTCGTCCCTTTTTTTTGTAAATAAACGCAAAACTTATCAGCCAATTTACCACTAAAATGAAGTACAACATGTGGGGAAAAAACAATCTCAGAAATCGCTTTGATAAGTAACAGTGTTCAAAGTTAAAACCAGATAAAGAGAACGCAGGGCAGAATCCAAAAAATGGGACTGAGCCTTAAGCGTAAAATGCTGCGTCCTTAAGGGGTTAGAGGTACCAAAACATACGTGTGGCATCACACTTAAGGCGGTGGAAGACCCACGTGGCGTTTTTGAGCAAGTTTAGTTAGTGCGTTTGACAAGGTTTGACCACTTATCTTAATTCAAACTGCTCAAAACCGCCGGGCGTTTTTTTACCGTATTGGAAAACGCACTAACTAAAAACGGCCCAAAAACGCCACGTGTGGTCCTTCACCGCTTAGGCGATATCACACTGCCGTTGCCTCCCCGTACCTAGCGGCAACGGCAGTTTTACGGGGATAGAGGAGGAGAGGTGAGCGCAGCGCAACCCCCCCCCTCTCCCATAGCACCTATGGCGCACGGCCCGTATTAACGGGAAAAGATAGGACATGTCCCTATCTTTTCCGGTACCGGAACAGTACTAGTGCCGCACGTGTGCGGCAGCGTACACACGCTCCCTGTAGGGTGCCGTGCGCCAGAGAAGTGTATGGGGGACTTATATCGCCGTAATACGTCCCCAACGTTTCGTTGAATATAGGCCTTAGGGTGCGTCCACTCCTGTATTTTTTCAGATGGCAGTTTTTTGAAGCCAAAATCATGTGTGGATTATATGGGTTGGACATAAGTGAAGGTTGCTACGTCTCCCCTCCCAACTTTTACAACAACCGTTCAGGTTTGTTCTTCAAAACGGCATCCGAAAAACTGAACGTGTGAACGCACCCTTCTAGTTCCTTCATCCTGTGTACGTGATGGAATGGTGCAGTTGTGTCAGTTTAAGTATTACCTTATAAAATGTAACCTTTGACTGTATTGGAATACTTGAAACTGGGCAACATCTAAAACGCATCCCCACAGTCGCATTTATTACCCAAAAACTGGTGACTGCTTCATCAAGGCATCTGTTGTGATCATCTTGTATATTTATTTTTTAACTTTCTTTAATACAAAACTACTATTAAAATTATTGTGATCCTAGTCCCCTGGGGGCTGTAACAGATCCCCTCTGCTGAAGCTTCACATGCTGTTACCTGCTTCCGCAAGCCTCCTCCTTTTGCTCCTGTACAGTGTACTACTGTGTAGCTACACATGGAGGAGTTCCGGTAATTCCCGCACCACAGCTTCTTTTTTTTTTTTTTGGCCCCCCCCTCATTAGCATATTTTTTTGTAGTAAGGAGGCTATGGAAAACAAATATAAGATTAGTCAGTGTATTTATCTATTAGTAAGTCTCCCTGGTTTATTATGCTGCATTTTAATGGTAGATTTCCTTTTAGCATGTACCACACAGCCTAAACCATTGCTAAACTATCTCAATTTTAATGTTTCCTATTACTTTCCTTTTTACAGAAATACGTGGTGTTTCACTTTATCTCTGCCACTCAATATGGAAGGTAAATTGACGGATCAATTAAAGTAGATTCATCCATATGATATTCTTTACAGTATAAGATTTTTAACACAAAAATTGAATATATGGTCAACACTTTGAGTATGTCTTATTTAGCAGATGGACACTTTTCTACAATCACTGTGTCAGATTCTGATTGTACTGAGTTTTCTCTCATGTAATGAAGACATTTCAAACATTTTTGAGGGAAAAACTTATATAAGGCTATATTCACACTGCCGTTGCCCGCCCGTACCGTAGCGGGCACGGCAGTGTAACGGGGAGAGGAGGAGGAGGTGAGCGGCAGCCACCCCCCCGCCCCTCTCCATACAACCTATGGCGCAACGGCGCGTATTACGGGAAAGATAGGACAGTCCTATCTTTTGCCCGGGTACGTAACGTTACGGTGCGCACGTGTGCTGCACCGTACCGCTCCCGTATGGTGCAGTGCGCCCATAGAAGTGTATGGGGACGTATATCGTCAGTATATAACGTCCTCCATACGTTAGTGTGATGTAGCCAATTTGTTAGTTTTTTACTGTTTTAGTAATCTTGATGAGCCCCTCCTAACTGCCAGTGAAGTAGTTGTTTGGTTTTCTCCAATGATGCTGACTTTGAGCTTCTGACCTCCCTTCTCAGAAAAGAAAATGAAGGCGCTGATAACGGTGTAGCGATCCGTACTCCTCAAGTGAGCCTATGCTTACTCTGAACTTTTTGATGGTGATGAAGCGGGTCTTATCATGAAAGTGACAGTGCAGTGAAGGTCAAGATTGTTGAGATGGTGCGAAGACTTACAAACGTTGTTTTGGAGATATTGATGACCTGGAAGAAATCACCGGCACTGAGTCGCAGTTGCTGTCCTCTAACCAGGAAAAATCCAAAAAACAGCTAGAAGGTAATATTATTACACATCCTATTCACAACATGTCTTGTATATGTTTATGACTCGATCACCGATCCGACAGCCCAGATAGGTTTCGGAATAAGGACCGCGGGCCATTTCCATTTTTTCATCATGTCCATTTTTCACTCCCCACTCTCAAACATCTATAACTTTTTTTATTTTTTCACGTAAAAGCTTGTGTGATGGCTTGTTTTCTGCGTACAAACAAATTGTAAAAACTTCATAGTGATGTATAAATATTCCATGCCATGTACTCGGACGCTGGAAAAAGTCCAAATGCGCAGTGAAAGAGTGGAAAAACCGCAATTTGCGCCATTTTCTTGTGGGCTTGGATATTACTTTCTTTCACTGAGCGCCCCCAATGACATGTCTACTTATTCTTTGGTCGGTACGATTAAGGGGATACCAAATTTGTATAGGTTTTATGTTTTCATACATTTACAAAAATTTAAACCTGTACAAAAATTATTTTTTTGATTTTTCCAACTGCTGGTGCTAATACTTTTATACTTTGTACGGAGCTGTGTTTGTGTCCATTTTTTTGCGAAATTTGATAAGAGTTTCATTGATATCATTTTTTCGGACGTGATCACTTTTTTAATTTTTTTTTATTTCAAAATGGCAAAGTGCCATTTTCGACTTTGGGTCGCTATTTTGCCGTTACGGGTAACCGCATTGAAAACCGTTATCATATTTGATCGGGCATTTTCGGACGCGTCGAATACCTCATGTTTTTATGATTTTACTGTTTATTTATATTTTGTCGTTCTAGGGAACGGGGGGGTGATTTGAATTTTATGTGGTTTTTTATTATATTATTTTTTTTTAACTTTTTTTATTTTTACTAACTATATTTCAGACTCCCTAGGGTACTTTAACCCTAGGTTGGCCTATCGCTCCTATCATATACTGCCATACTCCAGTATGGCGGTAAATGGGAGTTTCCTTTCCTCCTCATTCATTACATGTGCTTTAGCACCTTGTAAGGGAAGGGGTTTAAAAACGAATAGCCCTTGGTCTTCAGAGACCCAGTCTACCCAGGAGAAAGAAATCGCGCCTCCCTGATGACGTCCTGGGAACTGCGATCCCAGGTAGATGGCGGCGCCCATGTGCCCCTAATTTTTTGAGGCTGGTGCCGGCAGCTTTGCTGCACGATCGCGTGTTTACCGGTAGCCTTTTCTGCATATTCAGCAAGACTTACCGGCTAGGGAGATCCTCTCCATGCAGCCCGACCGACCTCCGCGTGAATACACGGCGGGCCGGTACACGAACTGTTACAGCGGTATTCTGTAAATAATGACCAATCGTATACAAAAACCAAACCTTATGTCTATACATAGTTAATATACAAAACTCCTGTAATTTGTAAAAAAATCGTCTTTTTAAAATTATTATTTTTGAGTCAAAATTTCTGGTCTTTCTAAAGAAGGTAGTTCTCTCCATATGGCTGCAATCTACAAACTAAAACTATTCTCTGCACCCAGTGATGATCTAACAACTTAACTGCTCTTTTAACCATATAATGAGTGTGTAACTGCCATCACTGCACCTTACACCACTGAATGGGCCTCCACACCTGGCCGTACAGGATGCCTGCAACCAACAGACTACATACAGCCAACAATCACTTGGTGTGACGGGTCAGCAGCGCCATCTTCTGTTCTGTGTCCGCTTCCACATTGACAAAGTCTCTAGACTAAAGGGCAGTAGCATTGAACTTCTTCATTTCTAGTGTATATCAGCAACGCTTTTCTGCTAAAAGAAACAACATTTTAAATACCGTGTATACTCTTGTATAAGCCATGTTTTTCAGCATAAAGTGCTGAAAACCTCCAACTCTGCTTATACACGAGTATTTACAACCCATACTTTCTTTTCTCACTCCCAATTCTCTGGTGTGTCTTTCTCTTCACTGCCAGCAGAGCGCTCTGTACCAGTAAGAGAGGAGCTGCATGGGCATCAAGACCCTGGGGTTCTGCTGCCGGGCATTTTATTCTTTTTAGTTGCAAGGTGCTTACAATTACTTGGGGAAACAGGCCAATGCATTTTCACCCTAGGCTTACACTCAGTCAATATGTTTTTCCCAGCTATTTGTGTAAAAATTAAGGAGCCCCAGCTTATTATTTGAGTATATACAGTCACAACTAATTCATATTACTTATATTTCAATACCCATTTGAGTATGACTTATGCTTCTTCCTGAACATACCGCTTTATGTATGATAGTTGGAGGCTATGCTTGGTCACTTAAAACATCACTATTATTGGCATGAGGGATCCGACAGAGATAATTCAGACCCCAGTTCTTGTGTCTCAGGGCTCTCGTCACTGCTGCACCCACCGAGTACAAGATGGACCGCTTCTTGTTTTTGTGGGACACCACTTTAACATCGATCACATGATATCCATATTCGGATATGACAACTTGCAGCACAAATGTTATACTTGTAACCTGACACTACTAGGATCATGTCATTTTCGATGCTAGCCATGCTTGTACTGAGTTACTATGCTGTTCCCCCACACATTTTGGGCAAGAGGAGTTTACAAGGACTGAGGTGGAGGCACCCATCATAACCAAGAGTTAAATTCTCTCTGGCTCTTTCGCTTGTTTATAGTCTAGCGGTAGTGGTCTGCATAGTAAAAAGATGGGGGCCCTGGATCATATAATTGGGGAGTCTACAAAGTGAAATGGAAGCATAGAGGAACAATGGGGAAGGAGGACTTTAAATGTGTATGATGTCTTTGTCACTTAAATGCTTTTAATTAACTTACTAGATGACTGAGAAAAAATGCAGAAACAGATTAAGAAGCTACAGGAAAAGCTTCAGCACACTGCAATCGCCCATCTCCAGGCTCCTGTACACAACAACGGAAATCTCCCCAACAACATAACAGTTAGGTGTATTATTTGAATAATAACTTTTTTTTTTTTTTTCTTTTTAGCGACAGCTGTAAATTTCCTATGCGCCTGTTTCCTTAAAGGACCCTCTACCATCAGGTTTCATTTTCAAAGTATATGGCACCATTTTATGTTCTGTAGTTAAAGTTGTATTCCCATTTCGTTATAATTTGGTTATTGTTTTTGTAGGATAAAAAAATTATACATTTTTCCAATATACTTCTTTATCGTTTTCTCATGGTTTTCTAATCTTTTTGCTGTTTCTATAGGAAGCGTCTATGTTTATTTCAATTGGACGAAATCTGACCATGGTTACACAGATGCGAATGACTCATTATCTACAGAGAGTAATCCGAGCTGTGTGGATATAACGAGCTTGTGCAACCTGTGGTGACCATGGTCAGATTCTGTCCACCTGAAACAAAACAATCTAGAAAACTTTTGGCGGAATGAATCAGAAGTAATTGGAAAATTGTGTAACTTTTCATTTTCAAACCAATAACATTTGCTGAAATGGGAATACCCCTTTAAAACTGCGATTTTTGGTCAGAATTTGTAAACACAAGGAAATTAAATGGAGCTGTTACTACTACATCATGACGCTCGTGCTTGGTTTTTCCGCCATACGATTATTATACACACCCCCACTCTTTGTATTTTTAGCCCGGTTCCCATCAGCTTGTCTGGCATTTTAACTTTGGTCCCTGCTCGCCGAACAGTGTGGAATGCATGCATATATATTTGGCAGAGCTCAGTGATGTAGGCCATCACAGCACCTTCATTACATTTCCATGTTTTTACAAGTATTTTTTTACATATACAGGCGGTCCCATTAAGGACATCCCGACTTACAGTACCCACCCCGTCGACCTCTGGTGAAGCTTTCTGGCTGCTTTCCCTAAGTCCCAGACTGCAAATCACTGTAAAGGTCTGAATTAAGCGTCATTTATAATCCTTGTCCCAATTACAGCAAAAAATGTGTAAACTCTCAATGTCAACTGGGGCCCAAATTTAAGTTTGTCGGATCTCCAATTATAAAATATACAGTTTCGACTTGCATACAATTCAAATAGCAACCTCCTGACCCTATCATTGTTGTACCCGGGGACTGCCTGTATAGAGTATAACAGCAGGCACTGGTCGGTGCTAGCAAAGTTTGGCAGTTAATGTGGTTTTTTCTTTGGGAAGCTCCCCTGGCTTCCAGTAACACTCCCCCCCCTTTATCACAGATTCGTGCACTTCCCAGGACACACTTGGCAATTAAATACTTCCACTATGAAACAATCTGTTACCCATAATATTAAACCCTCATACAGCTCTGTGCAATCAACTTTAAAAACAAAAATTTATGGGGAGTGAAAAAATGGAAACAAAAAATAAAAATGGCTGGTCCTTATGGTGTACGGGAAATCTTCTGGTTCGAGCTTTCCCAAAAGCTCAGTGGTAGATTCTGCTGATAACCATGAGGATCTAATGCGCTTTCCGTTTTGCTAAAATAAGACCAGGAGAGAAGTACTTCTGGGGGTGTCGACCTTAAGGCTCTGGCAGAAGTAGCAACTAAGCACCCACCATATCACTAAATGAATGCCCACCCCTCCAGGCTGTATTCTCTGCTTCTACATGCAGCACAACTGATACCTAGCAGGCAGATACCAAGACCTGTACCTGATTACGCAATTTCTTTGTCAAGGATCCTTCTACGCAGTGCGCCCACACAGAGCACCCTGAGCACTAAGCGGAGCTACTGCCTTCGGAATTGTCATACGCGGAAAGCGAGAAAGCAGGGGAGGCATATATTGAGTTGCTCCTGAGGGTGTGTAATTCCTACGGCCTCCACGCCCTGCGACGCTCGAGTGCCCCTCGTCACTTGCATGTTTTAAGGTCCTAACTTACCAAAAAGGAGGTTGTTGTTAAAAACATGAAAAATATCCATAATCTGTCTCAAGCCAATTGCGTTTCGTTCTAGCCCGGCCATAAACTGACCCCTTTGTATGTAATGTGAATTGCCCTTTAGGGCTGAGACAGGATCAGCCAGTACGGGGATCTCCTCTGGTGCCTGAACACACTGGGAGGAACCGCCTGTTTTTCAAGACTGTGGGGAAGCCTGTTTGTATAGGGCGTGTGATGGCAGTAACTCCGCTCCTGGCATACATCTCCTAAGCAAGGGGAATCAAAGGACGAAACCATTTTTGTGCTTTTCTCCCACCTCAACACAAAAAAGATTTTTCCCATAACTTGGACATCACTCATGATTGTGTCCCTCCCCCCCCCCCCCAATGTACAGAAAGGTTTTGAAAGGTGGGGTGGTGCCGATCTCCCCCCACTTCAACGAACTATCTGGGTCGAAACAGGTCACATCATGACACCCCGATTTTTAAAGGTCTAATCCACCTCAAGTTTGGTAGGCTGTGGGAGGTAGTGAAAACCCAATGCTTGAAGCAACAGCAACGTTTTATGACATCTTCCATCAAAAGTTGTATAGGTATACTGTGGGTGCTTCATTAAAAAAAACCTCTCTTGGTTAATCACTAGTCCGTCGGGGGGGTGGGGTGGGCAAAAACCCACTGGATTTATATCTCGTCATTGTTTTTTTTTTGCTGTGTTTCACCAGCAAAATAATTAGAACTATTCCATGGTTTTGGGGTTTTTTTTTACATCCGCATTTTATTTCGCTTTTATTAATTTAACCCATTTTTTTTGACCGTAATAAGGCTTCTTCTAGTCTTCGAGAATCTTAAGTTTCTGAGGGATTACAAGGGTTTTTTATTGTAACAGGTGCCTACGGCCTTCTTATTTTTTAAGTAATTTGTTGGTGGTGGCAGTGTGTTGTCAGGGTGGTGAGAGCTGTTGGGAGTAGATTTAGCGTAAAGACACTATCTTACATAGGTGGGCCGGGCTTTGTGGATGTAAATTTACACATACCGCCCTTTTGTTTAACTCAGGGGGGGGGGGGGGGCCCGGCTCATCACAGAGGCAACTATACAAGACCGATCTGGATAATGTTGAGCCGTAGGAATTACCATTAAGTTGCCTTGGTACGATATAATCCAGGTAGATTTCCTTTTAAGAACCAAGGGGACATGACATTTTAATTTTCATATGCACACCTTTTCTCAACTTATTGCGTCTCTGGGAAGTTTACAGTAACCTAGGCATAGATCAGTTTACATTGTCTAAAGGATTGGAATGCTTGGGAATCTCCAGAAGGCTCTGTGGCTGCCAGTGCATAGGAAGGCTTTCCTTTTCTCGTTGTGGATGCATTCATCTGAGCCGGTGGTATGTTTAAAGGGGTGGCGTTCCTGGCTTTGTATGACAGATGTCATGTGTAAAAAGTTTTTACTATATCCCTTGTGGCATTGGCAGGGCTCGTCCACTATTAATTCTCTGCACTCATAGCTAAAACTTGGTGCTTTAGTGTCGAATAGCTGATCATTTTATTTTTTGGAATTCCTCCAGTGGACAAGTCTTTAATTGTTTTCATTTTATTATTGAATCTTAGGAAAAATCACAATGCAGTCCGTTAAAGGAGAGGAACCCCCCATATTGTGTGAATCTCAGTGTCTTTGTCGCTCACTGGAAGGGTCGCACATCAAGTGGAAAACTCCAGGAGCTCCCAGAGAAATTGCACATGTCGGGACAGACTAAATTACATTTTATTGTTGTATTAAAGGATATTCCATGGGACCATCAGGCGTTTGCAGAAATTAAGAGTTTGAAAAATATGCCAATTGGCTTGGGTGCTACTTGTTGCAACATTTCCAGTGCCACATTTCCCTTCTTGGTTCATATTCTATAATTATGGGCAACTCTGTAGGGGTTTATACCTCCTCTCCCCCCTCGAGATCTAGTGATGTATGGCGGGGCGCTCAGAAATTCCTGCACATGGGCAGTCAATCCTCATCGCACAGCCAGCCTGCTGGGGGGGGGGTCTCATGCATACGGTGCAAGGGGCTTTATGTGTAAACTGTAGCTAACTGAGCCTATTTTGTTAATTTTTTAAATCTCTAATTAATGCAAATAGTGCCAATTTTCTGGGATAATCAAGCTAAGATCCCTAGATAACAGGCAGCACCTCAGAATTATAAATAATACCAAGTGAGGATCCATAGTAAGGTACACACTCCTGCCCCTCAAAATTCAAAGTTAAAGGCGCATTATCGGCACCCCTCAACATGTTGGCCGTAGTCTCTACATATTTACCTTGTACATTTTGTAGCCAGCGGCTGTATCGCATTACCAAAATTCTTATTTGCAGTCTCAAATGTAGAGCAGTAGTTATGTTATCTGCTGACATGCTGCAGTAATAGTTATGCTTAGTGAAGCTACCTGTTGGTCTAACTGGATTTTGCATCCTTTTTCATAAATCAAAGTCCACCTCTAAAACAAAACATCCAGTGTTTTCATCCCAAGCAGGCAAATCGCTTCTAAAACCAAGTTCCTTCCCCTCATCACTGGCGGGTTCAAATGCATCTCCTCTCGCCAGGCAGGTTTCTGTTTGAGAAGTTCTCCTGGTCCTGCGGCTAAGGTACACTTTGTCATTACAAAAGTTTTTATGGTCTGAGCCATTTTACCAATGCGCAGAAACATATACAACCCACTGATTAAAAAATACTAATAAAAAAACAAAAATGTAAGTGGGAAGGTTCCACTATAATGTAAAAGTATACTGTATCTTGTTTTTTTTAAATATATGCAAAAAGACGGTTTTGGGCCATGAAGAATTTAATTTGGCTTTCATTCACACAGCCGCAATGGGTTTCTGTGATCTGGTAGCACGATTTGCGACCGTTTTTCACGGGCCCCCATACATTTTTAAATGTCTCCGTCCTCCGTCACAGCCCGGGCAGCAGGCGATGTGCGTGGGACGGGGTTTAATCACCCCACCATAAGCGGTGGCTGCACCACCCTTCCGAGCGTGCGCGCTTGTGGGGTCTCTCATGTATGAAGGTTGCGCCCATGGGGGGGGGGGGACAGTTGTTCGGGGGGGGGGGGACTCCCCTGGGGTGTAGCACTGTCCAACCAGCTCCAACGCATCACAGGAAGAAACAAAACTTGGTGTTGGAGTGGGTGTGTGTGGTGTTGGCGGGGGTGCGTGGGGGGGTTGTGGGGTTGTCACAAATTTTAAAACCCACCGGGTTCCTGCTGGGGTGGGGGGGTGGGGGTGGGATGTTCTACTTGGGGGCATGTGCTGGAATAATCCTTTCTACTGGGAGGCATGTGCATATGGTACGGCTCTTACAAAATAACATTTTAAAATATGTGGCGTTCATGGCTCTCTCAACCAAAAAGGTTCCTGACCCCTGCTTTACAGTATAAGATTTTAACAATGAATTGAATATATGGTCAACACTTTGAGTATGTCTGTATTTAGCAGATGGACAATTTTCTGCATCACTAGTTTTCAGATTCTGAATTGTACTGAGTAATTTGTAATTTGTAGTTTTTACTGTTTTTAATAAATCTTGATGAGTCCCTCCTAAGCTGCCAGTAAAGTAGTTGTTTGTTTCTCCAGATGATGCTGACTTGGAGCTTCTGACAAGTAGTTGTTTGTTTCTCCAGATGATGCTGACTTGGAGCTTCTGACCTCCCTGCTAGAAGAAAATGAAGGCGCTGAGAACGGTGTAGCGGATCCCGACTCCTCAAGTGAGCCTGATGCTTACTCTGAACTTTTTGATGGTGATGAAGCGGGGTCTTATCATGAAAGTGACAGTGCAGCTGAAGGGCAAGATGTTGAAGATGTGCAAGAAGACTTTACAACGTTGTTTGGAGATATTGATGACCTGGAAGAAAATCCACCTGGCACTGAGTCGCAGTTGCTGTCCTCTAACCAGGAAAAATCCAAAAAACAGCTAGAAGGTAATATGTATTACACATCTATGCACAACATGTCTTGTATATTGTTTATGACTCGATCACAGATCCGACAAGCCACAGATAAGGTTCGGAATAAGGACCGGGCCCTTTCCAGTTTTTTCATGTCCATTTTTCACTCCCCACCTTCAAAAATCTATAACTTTTTTATTTTTACACGTAAAGAGCTGTGTGATGGCTTGTTTTCTGCGTAACAAATTGCACTTCATAGTGATGGTATTAAATATTCCACACACGACTAATACAACAATTTTAAGTAGATTTGAATCAAAACCTTCACTCTCCTGGCTAGGCCGGATTCACACAATAAAAATGGTGATCCTACCTAGGTTTTTATACCGTTTCAGATCATTATCCATTCCCAATACCGGTAACGGGGTTAAACGCAGTGATAAAACGTTATTATAGTTTGATAGATCGAACATTTTCATATGCGGCGATACCTAATGTGTTTATGATTTTTACTGTTTATTTATATTTATATTAGTTCTAGGCAAAGAGGGTGAGTTGACTTTTTTTAAAGTTATTTTTACTATTTTTCAGACTCCCTAGGGTACTTTAACCCTAGGTTGCCTGATCGATCCTATCATATACTGCCATACTACAGTGTGGCAGTATATGGGGATTTTCCTCCTCATTCATTACCGTGTGCTGATCACACATTGTAATGAACGGGTTAAAACGAGACATCCTCAAAGACTTACCGGCTATGGAGAGGGCTCAGCCTGTGAGCCCTCTCCATGCGCCCTCATCCAACCTGTTGCTGATTATTCATCACTCTGAAACGGTTTATACATTTAAGAGGAAAGTGTCCAGCAGAAATTGACCTAATAAACCAACTACCTAGTCATGTTGTTCATGCTGCTGAGCCTTGATTTTCTTGGATGAGCCACCACATTGGGCCATGAAAAACAGATGTGTTAGCACTGCTTGACAATATTCTAGCAGGTGATTTAATAGACCAATTCTGATGCGGTTCCCTTAAAGATAAAAATAAAACTGTTGCTATGTCTATCTCTCCAAATGCCTGATGGTAAGGTATTTTTAACTGACAGTAAAAACAAAACCACTTCAAATCACCCATGTTGCCTTCTAGTGACCAAAGGCTTCAAGTAAATTTCAGTCAGCCCTTGTTGAGAAGTGGTTCACCAAAACGAAGGTACGAAGGTGGTTTTAAAAGAAAAAATCGGAGATTTATCTGAAGTTTTCAATAATGACTGTGTATGAAACATTTAACTGTTTTAATTAATTCATATAAAACAAGCAAGCATACAAGCGACCTTCCCTAGTCATCAATGGACAAAAACAACTCCGCAGACACTATTTAAACCGGTTAAGGACCGGCGCGTGTAGAGGGGTGGAGCCCTTTCCCGTTTTTTTCATGTCCCTTTTTCAAAAACTTCCCCACCTTCAAAAATCTAATAACTTTTTTATTGTGAACACATAAAGAGCGTGTGGGTTGGGTGTTTTTCTTTCTTCTCTCTCTCTGCGTAACAATTGCACTTCATAGTGATGGTAAATTAATATTCCATGCCCTGTAACTTCGGAAGCGGAAGAAAAAATTCCAAATGCAAAAAAAAAAAAAAAAAAACATTGAAATGGTGAAAAAAGCCCCGCATTGCACGCCATTTCTTGGGGTCTTGGATATTACGTCTTTCACTGAGTCCGCCCCAAATGGAGACCTGTCTACTTTATTCTTTGGGTCGTAGCATTACTGGTATCCCAATTTTTGTATAAGGGTTTTATAATGTTTTGCACTAACATTTACTAAATTTAAAACCGCCTCTAACAACATCCTCGACTAAAACCAAAATTATTTTTTTTGATTTTGCAACTTCTGCGCTAATACCGTATTTTTGGACTATAAATGCTTCTTACTATAGGCGCACCCCAGATTTAGTCTTAAAAAAAGGAAAATATTTTTACACCAATTAAATTCCCTGTTGGTCGTCACTAACTAAAGCACAGCGCACACAGACAATACATTTACCACATTCACCTCTGCAATCATCATCCATCCACATACACACTCAGCTCACCTATACACACGGCAGCTCGCTCCATCCATACCACATACACACACAAGCTCACCTATACACACACACAGCGCACCTATGCACACACTCTGCTCAACCCTAAACACACAAGCAGCCCACCTATACACAACTCTGCTCACCCCCCCACTATACACCACTCTGCTCACCTATACACACACCTACTGCTTCACCTATCCACAACATTCTCCCAACCTATACAACAAAACAGTCTCCCACCTATACACACACCTCTTCTCACCGTATACACACACTACTGCTCCACTCATACACACCTTGTCTCAACTATAACACACACACTCTGCTCCCTAACACACATCACCCACTATACACACACTCTTGCCTAACGCTATTCATGACCAACACAAACCCCATGTTCTTCTTCCCATTTTCCCCTTCTTCTACCGACCCTGGTCCCCAGGGCGGCATGGCATTATGAGACCCTGTGGTGAGGTAAGAATCTGTGCTCAGTCACATGATTCTGACATCACCACAGGTCCTTCAGGACATCGGAGGCTCCTCTCTGAGGCCGATCGCTGCAGCTCTGGTCGCAGAGCCATCACGCCGACTGCCTTACCGATGTCAGAGGAGCTGGCAGTTCTGGACTCCTGACCTCCGACTAGAAGACGCAGGGACTTTTTTGAGCAAGATTTTTTCTTGCTAAAAAGTGCGTCTTATAAGGCCAAGAAAATACGTAACGTGTTATACTTTAGTTACAGAGTTGTGGGCGATTCCTTTTTTGCAAAATTTATAATATTTTTCAATGATATCCATTATTTAGGACTTTAACGGGACCTTTTGATCACTTTTTAAATATTTTTTTTTTATATTTTTCAAATGGCAAAAAAGTTTGGCATTTTCGACTTTGGGGGTCGGCTATTTCCGTTACGTGGTTAAACTCATTGAAAAACCGTTATCTATTTTTGATAGATCGGTCATTTTTTGGATTGTCGATCCCTAATAGTGTTTATGATTTTTACTGTTTATATTTATATTTATATATTTATGTCAGTTCTAGGGAAAGGGGGAGTGATTTTGAAAGTTTAGGTATCTTTTTATCATATAAATTTTTTTTTTTTACTTTTTTTTTTATTTTTATATTTTTCGACTCCCTAAGGGTCACTTTAAACCCTAGGTTTGCCTGATCGATCCTAGCATATACTGCCAAACTAACGTTGCCATATATGGGGGGGGAGGAGGGGTGCAATCGTTTCGCTCCAAAGTGCATAGAGTCATGTACACAATGTAGGCTATCAGCACACTGTAATAGGAAGGGGTTAACGAAATAGGCACTCGGGTCTTCGGAAGCACCCGAGGCTACCATGGAAACGGATCGTCGCCGGGCCTCGCGAAACAAACGACACCCCGGATCGTCGCCCTCCCCCTCCCCCTCCACACCCCCCCCCCCCCGGTAGCACTCTCGTAGGCCACCGATAGGGGGTCCGTCGATTACACCCCCAAAACCCCCCCCCGATGTCACGGGAGCGGCGATCCCCAGGTATATTGCTGACGCCCAATGAGTCTCCTCTACAACAAATCTTTTTTGAGGCTGGCCATCATCCTATCACCTATCGCGGTGGTTACCAGTAAGCCTTTGCTGCAATATGCAGCCAAAGACTTACCGGCTGTTGATAGGGGCTTCATCGGCAGTCCGTGACCTCTCCATTCAGCGCGACCGACCGCGCCGTGAATCGGGCGGGGCTGGTCGCTTCAGACTCCCTAGGGTACTTTAACCCTAGGTTGCCTGATCGATCCTATCATATACTGCCATACTACAGTATGGCAGTATATGGGGATTTTCCTCCTCATTCATTACAATGTGCTATTAGCACATTGTAATGAAGGGGTTAAAACGAAATAGCCTTGGGTCTTCAGAAGACCCGAGGCTACCATGGAGACGAATCGCCGCTCCCTGATGACGTCACGGGGAACGGCGATCCCAGGTAAGATGGCGGCGCCCATGTGCCCCTATTTTTTTGAGGCTGCCGGCAGCTTTGCTAGCACCGATCGCGGGTGTTACCGGTAAGCCTTTGCTGCAATATGCAGCAAAGACTTACCGGCTATGGAGAGCCCTCTCCATGCAGCACGACCCGACCGCCGCCGTGAATACACGGCGGGCGGTCACGAACTGGTTACAGCGGTATTCTGTAAATATGAACATCTTATACAAAAACCTGTAATGCTATAAATAAGTTAATATAACAAAACTCAATGTAATTTAAAAAAAAAAAATTGGCTTAAATTATTTGATTTTTGAGTAAAAATTTATAGTCTTTCTAAAGAAGGTAGTTCTCTCCAAGATGGCTGCAATCTACAACTAAAGCTTATTCTCTGCACCCAGTGATGATCTAAAGTGCTGAAAACCTCCAACTCAGCTTATACAAGAGTATTAAAAAACCCATACTTTCTCACGTCCCAATTCTCTGTGTCTTCTCTTCACTGCAAGCAGAGCGCTCTGTAACCAGTAAGGAAGAGGAGCCGCATGGAGCATCAGAAGACCCTGGGGGTCTGCTGCCGGGCATTTCATTCTTTTTGTTTGCAAGGTGCCTTACATTACTTGGGGAAACACGGCCAATGCATTTCCCACCCTAGGCTTACACTCAAGTCAATATGTTTTCCCAGTTATTTGTGGTAAAATTAGGAGCCTCAGCTTATATTTGAGTATATACAGTAACAACTAATTACATATTAACTTATATTTCAATGACCCATTTGAGTATGAATTATGCTTATTCCTGAAATACCGCTTTAATGTATGATATAGTTGGAGGGCTATGCTTGGTCACTTAAAGTATCACTAATTATTGCAATGTGGGATCCGACGGAGATAACTCAGACCCCAGTTCTTGTGATCTGCAGGGCTCTCGTCACTGAGGCACCCACCGAATAGCAAGATGGGACCTTACTTGTTTTGTGGGAAAACCACTTTAACATCGATCACATGATATCCATATTAGGAATATGACAAACTTTTGCAGCACAAATGTATACTTTTAACCTGACACTACTAGGATCATGTCATTTTCGATGCTAGCCATGCTTGTACTGAGTTACTATGCTGTTCCCAACACATTTGCAGAGGAGTTACAAGGACTGAGGTGGAGCCACCATCATAACCAAGAGTTAATCTCTCTGGCTCCTGTTAGCTGCTTGTTTATATTCAGAGGTAGTGGTCTGCATAGTAAGATCGGGCTCTTGGATATATAAATTTGGAGCTACAAAGTGAAATGGAAGCATAGAGAACAATGGGGAAGGAGGACTTTAAAGTGTGTATAGATGTACTGTGTCACTTAAATGCTTTAATTACTTACTAGATGAACTGAGAAAAATGCAGAAACAAATGAAGAAGCTACAGGAAAAGCTTCAGCACACTGCAATCGCCCAGTCTCCAGGCTCTGTACCACAACGGAAATCTCCCAACAACATAACAGGTTAGATGTATTACTTGAATATACTTTTTTTTTTTTTTTTTCCGACAGCTGTAAATTTCCTATGCTACTGTTTCCTTAAAGGACCTCTACCATCAGGTTTCATTTTCAAAGTATATGGCACCATTTTAGTTCTGTAGTTAAAAGGGCATTCCCATTTCGGCAAATTTGTTATTGTTTGTATGATAAAAAAATTATACAATTTTCCAATATACTTTCTGTATCGATTTCTCATGGTTTTCTAGATCTGTTTGCTGTACTTCTATAGGAAGCTTCTAGGTTTATTTCAATTGGACAGAAATCTGACCATGGTTACACAGATGCATGACTCATCTCACAGAGTAATCAGAGCTGTATGATATAACGAGCTGTGCACCTGTGTGACCATGGTCAGATTTCTGTGCACCTGAAACAAACAAACAGATCTAGAAAACTTTGCGGAATTGATTCAGAAAGTATATTGGAAAATTGTATAACTTTTAATTATTCAAACAATAACATTTGCTGAAATGGGAATACCCCTTTAAACTACGAATTTTTGTCAGACTTTGTAAAAACAAGGAAATTAACTGGAGGCTGTCCTACCTACATCCCCGACGCTCGTCTTGGTTCCGCCATACGATTATGTATACACACCCCCACTCTTTGTATTTTAGCCCGGTCCCATCAGCTGTCTGCATTTTAACTTGGTCCTGCCTGCCGATCCAGTGTGGAATGCATGCATATATAATTTGGCAGAGCCTCAGTGATGTAGGCCACAGCACCTTCATTACATTTCCATGTTTTTACAAAGTATTTTTTTTTACATATATAGAGTATACAGCAGGCACCTGGGTCGGTGCTAGCAAAAGTTGTGGCAGTTAATGTCTTTTGTCTTTGGGAAGCTCCCATGGCTTCCAGTTAACACTCTTTATCACAGAGTCGGTGCAACTTCCCAGGACACACCTTGGAATATTAAATACTTTCACTAGGAAGAACAATCTGTTACCCATAATATAAACCCTCATACAGCTCTGTGCAATAAAACATTTAAAAAAAAAAAGTTATGGGGAGTGAAAAATGGAAACAAAAAATAAAAATGGCTTGGTCCTTATGGGGTTAAAGGAAATCTGTCTGGTTCGAGCTTTCCAAAATAGCTCCAGTGGTAGATTCCTGCTGAGACCATGCTGCTGAGGCAACCGTTTGCGTAAAATAGACAAGTCGAACCCCAGAAGTACTTCTCATTTAAGGCTCTCCTCTTTTCATGTACTTTTCTGCGAAGTAGCAACTAACCCCCCCAATCACTAAATGAATTGCCACACCCTCCCGGCGTTATTAGCGCTTCCTACATTGCAGCACAAGCTGATGACATAGCAGGCAGATACCAAAGACTGGACTCTGATGCGCAATTCTTTGCAAAGGAATCCTTCTACGCAGTGCGCCCACACAGAGCATCCCTGAAGCCAGCTAAGCAAGGAGCTACTGCTTCGGAATTGTCATAGCGGAAAGCGAGAAAGCAGGGGATGGCATATATTGAGTGCTCCTGAGGGTGTGTAATTCCTACGGCCTCCAAAGCCCTGCGAAGCTCGAGTGCCCCTCGGTCACTTGCATGTTTTAAGTCCTAACTTACCAAAAAGGAGGTTGTTGTTAAAAACATGAAAAATATCCATAATCGGTGTCTCAAGCTCATAATTGCTTTTAGTCATAGCCAGCCATAAACTGACCCCTTTGTAGTGTAAATGTGAATTGCCCTTTAGGGCTGAGACAGGATCAGCCAGTAAGGGATGCTCCTCTGGTGCCTGACAACACTGGGAGGACCCTGTTTTTCAAAGACTGTGGGAAAGCCTGTTTGTATAGGGAGTGTGAGCAGTAACTCCTCTTCCTGGCACATCTCCTAAGTATAGGGAGTGTGAGCAGTAACTCCTCTTCCTGGCACATCTCCTAATCATCACAGAGGGCATACTATAACAAGACCGATCTTGGATCATGTGAGCCTTAGGAATCTACCATTAGAGTTGCCTTGGTAAGTATAATCCAGGTAGATTTGCTTTTAAGTACCAAGGCGACATGAACATTTTTAATTTTCATATGCCACACACTTTTCTTCAACTTTATTGCAGTCTATGAGGAAGTTACAGTAACACTGGCATAGATGCAGTTACATTGTATTAAAGGATTGGCATGCTTGGGAATCTCCAGATGGCATCTGGCTGCATTCAATTCTGCATTCAATTCTGAGCAGGTGGTATGTTTAACCCCTTAACGCTGAAGCCACTTTTCACCTTCCTGACACGGCCCATTTTTTAAAATCTGACATGTGTCTATTTCAGTGGTTATATTCTCCTTGAAGACATTTACATATCCATTTGATTTGAGATTGTTTTTTTGTGCACCTTGTCTGTCATGTTGGTCGCGAACTTTAAGTCAATTGTTAGTATTTCTTTGAAATAAAGGAAATTTGGCCAAAAGTTTTGAAAAAAACAATGTTTTCAAATTTTCTACTTTTTTGGAAAGTAGTCATATCACTAAAATAACTGTGATAACTAACCATTTGCATATGCTGCTTTAACCTTGGCAAATTTTTCAATCTTTTTCCTTTTTAGGATACTAGGAGGCTCTTATCTTAGGTGACCCTATTTTTCAGATTTTCCCGAAATCATCAAAACCTACTTTTGCGGAGTTGTTTCAGTTTAGTTAGAATGCCTTATAAAGGCCACAGATAGAAACCCCACCCACATGACACCATTTTAGAAACTACCCCCCTCAAAATACTTCCAAACAACCTTTTGGGAAATTTTGTTAACCCTTTGATCGTTTCACATAAAATGGAGGGTGAAAGATAATGAAATTTGTAATGTGAGCCTTAGGAATCTACCATTAGAGTTGCCTTGGTAAGTATAATCCAGGTAGATTTCCTTTTAAGCACCAAGGGGACATGAACATTTTTAATTTTCATATGCCACACACTTTTCTTCAACTTTATTGCAGTCTATGAGGAAGTTACAGTAACACTGGCATAGATGCAGTTACATTGTATTAAAGGATTGGCATGCTTGGGGAATCTCCAGAAGGCATCTGGCTGCCAGTGCATAGGAAAGGCTTTCCTTTTCTCGTTGTGGATGCATTCAATTCTGAGCAGGTGGTATGTTTAAAGGGGTGGCATTTCCTGTGCTTTGTATGACAGATGTCATGTAAAGTTTTTACTATATCCCTTGTGGCATTGCAGGGCGTGTCCACTATTAGATTTCTCTGCACATCATAGCTAAAACTTGGTGCTTTAGTGGTCGAATAGCTGATCAGTTTATTTTTTGGAATTCCTCCAGTGGACAGTCTATTAATTGTTTTCATTTTATGTATATGAAATCTGTAGGAAAATCACAATGCAGTCCTTTAAAGGAGAGGAACCCCCCGATATTGTGTGAATCCAGTGTCTTTGCAGCTCAGCTGGAAGGGTCGCAGACATCAAGTGGAAAACTCCAGGAAGCTCCCAAGAGAAAATTGCACATGTCGGGTAAAGACTAAAATTACATTTTATTGTGTATTTAAAGGAGATTCCATGGGACCATCAGGCTTTTGCAGAAATTAAGAGTTTGAAAAATATGCCAATTGGGCTTGGGGGCTACTGTGCACATTTCAGTGCACAGTTTACCTTCTTGGTGCATATGCCTATAATTATGGGCAACTCTTGTAGGGGTTTATCCTCCTCCTCCCCCCTCGAGATCTAGTGATGTATGGCGGCGCTCAGAAATTCCTGCACATGGGCAGTCTATATCCTCATCGCACAGCCAGCTGCTTCTCAGGCAGACGGTGCAAGAAGGGGCTTTAGTGATGTAAACTGTAGCTACTGAACCTATTTTTTTTATTTTTAAATATCTAATGCAAATAGTGCCAATTTCTGGGATAATCAAGCTAAGATCCTAGATCAACAGGCAGCACCCAGAATTAATACCAGTGAGGATCCATAGTAATTATCTCAAAAAATTCAAATTAACTTTCCCAAATCATTTATCTACATTACCTTTTACATTTTGTAGCCAGCTGCTGTATCCAGTAACCAAAATTCTTATTGCAGTCTCAAATGTAGAGCAGTAGTATGTTATCTGCTGACATGCTGCCAGTATAAGCTTATGCTTAGTGAAGCTACCTGTTGGGTCTAACTGGATTTTGTCATCCTTTTTCAGAAAATAAAAGTCCACCTCTAAAACAAACATCCAGTTTTTCATCCCAAGCATCAAAATCTTCTAAACCAAGTCCTGCCCCCTCATCACTGGCGGGTTCAAATGCATCTCCTCTCAGCCAGCAGGTTTCTGTTGAGAAGTTCTCTGGTCTGCGGCTAAGGTAACACTTTGGATACCAAAAAGTTTTATGGTAATTGGAGCCATTTTAGCCAATGCTGCAGACATATACACCACTGAATTAAAAAATAATAATAAAAAAAAAAAAATGTAAGTGTGAACGAAGTTCCACTATAAATGTAAAAGTATACTGTATAGGTTGTTTTATGCAAAAAAAGACTTGTTTTGGGCATGAAGAATTTAATTTGGGCTTCATTCACACAGCCGCAATGGGTTCTGTGATCTGGTAGCACGATTTGCGACCAGTTCACGGCCCCCATACATTTTAATGTCTCCGTCACAGCGCGGCAAGCAGGCGGTGCATCACCCCACCATAACTCTGCAGCCACCCTTCTCCCCATGGAAGGAGGAGGGGTAACCAGCGCTCACCCCTTTTACCACCTTCTCCCGGCCCTCTGTTCGTCGTGTGAATGAGCCCTAAACTGCACTTATTGGTTTTAAGTTTGGTGTTTTTTTTTCTTTAATTTCAAGAAAACCTAGAGTGTCATCTTCTGAAATGGAAAGAAAAATGGGTGGGAGGAAACTGATCCGACTGTTTCAACTAAAAAACAAAATTGCTACAGAAAAGCTAGAGGATCTAGATTGGGTGACCTTTGGTGTGATTGTAAGGAAAATGACACCACAAAGTTCTAATAATGTAAGTGTGGTTTTGTGTAGTTCTCCTTCTGTTACATAATTTTTAGGATTAAATAATAGGCAATAATGTCATGGTATATCTTTTGTACCTTTTTCATACCAGCTGTATAATCTTGCGTTCTCTCTAGGGTAAAACTTTCAGTATTTGGAGACTGAATGACCTAAAGAATCTGGATACTTGTGTATCTTTATTTTTGTTTGGTGATGTACACAAAGAACACTGGAAAACTGATCAAGGGACTGTAATCGGTATCCTAAATGCTAACCCGATGAAGCCAAAAGAGGGATCTGATGACGTGAGTTAAAATGTCTGCAACTTTTTCCCAGCAATCTCTTTCCAGTAATGTTTTTTGAGAAAGTTACTCAAGAACTAGATATTAAGTCTAAAACATCTTAAATGGTGCTGTTGCAGGTGTGTTCTGAACTTTCTAAATAACTATTCATATTGGGCTAAATATTAATAGTGGAAAAGCTATGCTTCCTCCAATGACCTCATGTTTATTGCTGCAATCATGGCAGAGGCAGATGTCGGCTGTGTTGAGCTCTCATTATAGCCCATTCTGCGCTATATTTTACTCTAACAATGTTATGTGCAAAGGGGGTTAAAGGAAAACAATCAGCTGTTTGTATACTTTTTACAGATCAGTATTGCATATCCACTTGTCCAATTTTTGGTAAAGTTCTTGTCTCATTAAATAGGTGTGTCTATCTGTTGACAATCCACAAAAGATTTTACTGATGGGAGAAGCAATCGATTTGGGAACATGCAAAGCACGGAAGAAAAATGGAGATCCGTGTACACAAATTGTTAACTTGGTTAGTAAACTGTTTACACTTGTACATGGGTGATGTGGAAGAATTCATAATGTATCTTTTTTAAGCTCGCCACTAAGTCTTTATTTGTCGTTTTTGCATTGTTTTATATAATTTTGTAAAAATATTCATAATCTGCTCTTTCACACAGTTAGTACTGGGAATACCCAGTTTATACTCTGAGAATTGCCCATCGCATAATCTCCAAAAATGTCGCTTGTTTGAGAACAAGTGTGTTTTGTTTTTTATTTTAGAACAGTTAATGACAACTGAACCCTGGTTGAAGTCCTTAATAAGTAACATATTAATACTAACCATTGACTATAATGCTATTGTTCTTCACAACTGTGATCTGCTGAGTTGCATCCCCAGTGCTCCCTCTGCTTCCAGGTATTGTACAGAACAAGGTTATTTCATTCCAGGATAGGAGCGCTGGGGGAGTCTCCTCAAACGGCTTTTCTTTAAAGGGTACCTGTCAACAAACTACACTCCCCTAACCTACAAACAGCACCTTCTTCTGTAACACGTACATCCCCTGGAGGCTTTATTGACAATCCCACTTCCTGCAGTTGGGCAACCGGCTATCTGGTGATTTAGGGGGGGGGGCTGGGCCAGATGCATGGAGTAGACAGAGCAGACTGACAGGTGTGCATCCTACATTAGAATAAAATGTGATTTTTCATTCATGTGGCAACCTATAAATATGCTAAAAACACCTTCAAGGGATGTACACATTACTGAAGACGGTTCTGTTTGTAGGTTTGCTGATGAGTTTGCTTTAATCTCTGCCTTCAATCTGTTCTCTATTGCCCTTCTTCTGCTGTACAATCTAACCAGAGGCCTGCTGCTGTTACTTAGAGTAGATGGGAGGGGCTGTGTTCAGTGAAGATATGACACAGATGCGTACCCCAGAGCATCAAGTCCAGCAACAATCCTGGGATATAGATGCATTTTTAACACCCTAATGATGTTGAGTATGTCAGACACTGGAGACACAGTTGACAAGTTTAGTATTTTAAATACTGGAACAAATAAATCAATACTAATACAATTTTTTTGGGCTTGTATTTAATAGAACGATTGTGAATATTGTCAGTATCATGTGCAAACCCAGTACAAGAAGGTGAGTGCCAAACGTGCAGATCTTCAGTCAAGCTACTCTGGCCATGTTCCTAAGAAGATGGCAAGGGGGGGAAGCAGCTTGAAAGAGAAGTTATGCCAGGATGGTTTTCACTATGGAGGAGTGTCATCTATGGCATATGCAGCTTCAATGTAAGTACTGCGTTTCTTAGCTTAATATTCTTAGCTTGGTTGCAAAGAATCCAATTATAACATTTGTGATATCGTTTTCAGTAGCAGTTTGATCATTTGTCATACATGTTGTTCACAAGTTTAAATATTGTATTGTTTACATGTTTTTTGTATCAATGCCACAGACCCTTTCAAAAAACTATAATTTTACCTAAAATGAGGGCTAGGTTTCTGTGGGGAAAATTTCTAGTAGCACAACTAAATTTTCTGTGAAAAAAAATACCAATATGGTTTAATTGATTTAAATTTATTTTGTGTGTGTATTCCTTCCATTTTTCTTCATCTGCAATTTTTGTTATACAGAGCAGCAGCTTCTGCCCCAAAGAAAACTGTACAGACAACCCTTTCCAAGATGGTAGTGAAAGGAGCAGATGCTATTGCACTAGAGGCCAGAAAGAAAATGGGTATTTGAGTATTTTTATGGTACAGTATTTTCATTATGTGACCTCCCAGAACTAACACACTCTTCCCCCTCTACAGCTGCTGCTAGAAAAGGCACTACAGAGTGCTCAGAGGAGTTTAAAGATCTGTTATCTGTGCCAACTCCAGGAGCTCTTAACCTAAAGAAACATTTATCCGGTGCCAGTGCGCAAGGTAAGTAATAAACTAATTTTTGTAAGTTAAAGTGTTTCTTTCCTTGTGATCTGCCAAATCGCATGTTTTCTTGCAGCTTCTGCAAAGACAGGATCTTCTATTCAGTCTATATCCGCATCAGAGCTTTTGAAACAGCAGCGACAACAGATCTTAGACGTACGAAAAAAGAGGACAGAGGAGAGCCAAAGAAGGTAGTTTTTCACAAGACATTTTTACATTTATCATGTTTCTTTTGCCCCAACTCTTGTTGACTTGTTTTTTTGCTGGTTAAATTGTAGTTTAATAGTTCAATTTGAAGTTTAATTTTGGAGTTCAAAAATTTTATTTTATTTTGTGGTTGTGCGAAATATATCGATAGCTACACTAGAAGCAAAAAAAAATGAGAGAGAGAATCCTCCAGAGATATCTCAAAAGGAAAAACAAGCAATTTTTGATACAGCATTCTCTTTTGGCTGCATTAACACACACGTATGGGGCGACGTATATACGGCTGACAGAATACAGCGCTGGGCCCTATGTTACTCTATGGAGAGGGCCGGGAGTGAGCGGCGCTCTCCCCTTCCTCCTCCTCCTCTCCCCAGCGCCGATGTATGCCTGCTGTACTACAGTACGGTGGGCTTACATCGTGTGAATGTAGGCTTAAATGAATTCTGTAGTTATTCCGACAGCCAGCGTTTTATTGCACTAGAAATGCATTATTAATCCTGACTGCAAAAAGGTGCAAAATACCCTACCTACAATTGGCATTATACTCCAAAGGATAGTCTTCAGTACAGCAGAACAGCTGTTGTTGCAAATGGTGTAGGTAGTATTGAACAGGCTTATGTCTGAGGAAGAGGTAATAACTGTCCTTAAGGTAAATGTTTTTATTACTTTTTCCAGATTTCTTGAGAGTACTAGTAAATCGGAAGGATCTAGCACAAGTACTTGTGTGGGACAAGCCAGCTTTCAATCTCCGAAGCAAGCTTCTGAATTTCCAGGAGTCCAGAAATTTTCAACTCCCAAGTTGGCTCGTGGTTTTACTGAAGGAGAAGATGTTTTATTTTTTGATTCTTCCTCCCCTCCTCCTGTTAGCAGGTTAAGTCCTTCTTCTGAAGCTAAAAAGGTAAAGAGAACCTCTCCAAAATGAAACAAGTAGCCTACCCCACCTTTCTACAAACTGTGTACATGTGGAATAACACTATGCATTTTGTGACTTGTAATCCATTATTTTTAGCAATTTTTCTGCCCAAAAGCTTTTTCTCCGTACATTACAGCTCTGTCGCAGCTGGTGGTTTGAGTCCAAGCTGTTTACTCCCTTTAAACACTTCTCTATATTGAGCTTCTTTGTAATTGGATACCCCCAATGACTTCCTGACCGTCTCGCAAGATGGAATTCAGCAGACTTAGAGTTATTTTATGAAATGTAAAAATAGGAATCATTTAAAGAGGACTGCTAGCGTTATCAGAATCTTCCAATAATTCTAGTAGACACTGCCGTGCTGTACGCTAGAAATGCCGAAACAGGCATAGGCCGGCGGTGACTGCCGAGTGTTATGAGGCAGTCACAATCCCTAGCCCAGCACCCACCCCATTTCGCTTCAAGTGCGGTCCGGCGTTTCTAGTGTACATTTTGCCAGTGTCTGCTAGTGTTATCGGAGGTTTACGATAATGCTAGCAGTGTAATACTGCTGTGTCTGTTGTCACACTAGTAGCTGCTTTTTACAGGTCTTTAAAGATACTTACACATGTGTATTACAAATGTGGTTTTGTTTCATGGCAACACTATAGAACGGTTCCCTTATTTTGGGGGGGGGGGGGGGATTTTTATAGTACAAGTTTTATATATTTTTTTATATTCGGGAAGTCTCATCAAAGTTTCAATTTTTCTTTACATTTTCCGTTTTCTGGTCCTGTGATAAAAATATATATACTAAATATTCACTTCATTTTGCATTTTGGGTAAGTACAATCATGGAGATACCATGTAAAATATATATATTTTTATACATATTAGTTCTTTCTCAGTATGCTATGCTTGATTTCCAAGTACAGCTAACTGCTCATTTTTAGTCACTTTTTTTTTTTTTAAATAGAATATTAAAACGAGAGTGAAAAATAAAAACCCCAAAATTAAAATGGCCTGATCCTTAAGCAGCTAATTATTGGGACACTGAGTGCATACTCAACCATTTCAAGGACGAGGCCACAAAATGTGAAATGAATTAGAAATATTCCCATTCCCATGTAAATAAATCTTTTTTGTTTAATAGCTTGCTGCTATACGGAAACTTCAAGCTAAAGGACAGATTCTCACAAAAGCAGATCCTAACAGTATCAAGAGGAAACGCTGCAGCTCCACAGATATTGATCAAGTGGTTCAGAGAGTAGCAACAGAGATGTCATCTCCTGAAGGTACTGCTCTAGAGGTTGCTCTAAATATGAGATGCTATGGGGGACATGTAGCACACTTGCTTTTCTTTTTTTTTTTTTTTGGTCCAACTTTTTGCAGTTTTAGACTTTTTAGGTGCAGAATGAAGCAACCGACCAAAGTTAGCTGCCTCAAGGATTTAATGTAGTATGCTGTATTTATCTTTGTACCCAAATGTTTGTTCAACTTGTGACACTTTGGTCTGAAATTGTCCCGTTCTTGCACCAAATAAGTCCCAGACATAGTTTTGTGAGCTACTATTTGGGACTAAAAAGTGGCAAACCTCAAAAAGGCGCAAAAGTGACACTAAACGGGTGACTCCTCACATATCACAAAGGAAAAATACTTAAGATACATAGCAATGATTAAAGGGAACTTGCACAATATTTCCCATCTGTACATAGAACTTCCTTTTGTCTGTGGTTGAATATTAGCTGACAGTCCCCAAGTACAAGGAGGCAGGGCAGTGAATTCAAGAGACACAGAGCTGTCAGTCAGAATAATGGGACGAGGTTCACTGGCAGCCTTGGCGAAAGAGTCTGATACCAGACATGAATCTGAAATGCTAATTTGCATATGGGATAGACGTCTGTAATTAAATTACAGTGCCCCACTGGCAGCTAATTTTAGGTGATGTGGGGAGGACTTGTCACCAGATTTTGACCTCCCTAACAATTCCTGCTGATAGTGTCACAAGTCCTCCCTTAAAGAGGACCTGTCACCCAGAAATTCTGCACTAGGAGCTGCTTACATGAGGGGGCGGTGACTGCTGCATGACGCGCGACAGTCCTTGCCGAGCTACGGAGCAAGCGTGGCGGTCCGAGGTGCTGCCTCTTCCCCGTAATGTATTCCGCAGCAGTGTTTCATATCGTTATTGGAGGTTTCCGATAACGCTATCATTGTAAAACTGCTGCATTTGTTTTAACACTAGTAGCTGTTTAATTTCTGGGTGACAGCTCCTCTTCAAGTAGGCCAACTTCAGGAAAAATTGGCAGCCGAAAAACTATGATGTATGTGATGTGTTGCTGCGCTGTAGCCCACAATTTCCAAATGTGTGGACGTTGCTGTGGAATAAATGACAGCTGGAATAGCTTTTGCCATGCATGAAGTAGGCTTTTTAAATGAATCCCTACTTGGTAAATCTTGTTTCCGTAGCTGCAGATGAGAGTGAACCAGCAGTGAAACGACATAAAGATAAACTTGCTTATATGCAGTCTGAAGAGTTCCAGAAGATTCTGAAAGCCAAGTCTAAGCACACTGGTGTCCTCAAGGAGGTATGGATTGGTATTGCAGTAGATTACCAAATGCAACAACTGGTTATTATGTATGGAGATTACTATAGTGAATAATGGACTTCAGAATTTTTACTTTTATATTAATTTTAATACTTATTATTGGATAGATTGCATTTCCTCAGTAAGTCTAAAAAAAAAAAAAAGCCAAGACTGTCTACATTTGGAAATCTGATACTTGTTGTAACCGATATACTGGTTTGGTTTTTCCTCCCGACATCCCTGTCATTAGTCTTCTTGGAAAGTCATGCTCTTTGGTTAAAGGAGCTTGGCGTACCAGGAGCCAAGATGCAATGTGTTTCCTTATCCTATCGTGGTAAACTTATTTGCATATTTCCCAGTAGCACATGACAACAGAGAACCTGAGTGGATGTTATACTCCAAATGGCTATTACGGGGCAAAAAAACAGGAGTTTTAAATACAACCCCGTTCGGCATTTAAACGGTTGTTTATGATGAAAAATACAATTTCCAATTACTGTCAGTTAGCAATTCTTTAGATTTCTAGATCTCTGCTTGCTGTCATTCTAGAGAAAGCTTCTATGTTTAATGTCAGTGGACAGAAATCTAACCATGGTCACACAGGTGCTTGGCTTGTTAGTATCAGAGTAATCAGAGCCGTGCAACCATTGTCAGATTTGTCCACTGACATTAAACATAGAAGCTTTCTATAGAATGTCAGCAAGCAGAGATCCAGAAAACCATAAAGAATGGATACCCCTTTAACCTCTCAGACCTCACACTAACTTTAGATGTCAGCTGGTGCAGGTCCAGTCTTTTCAGTTTAACCTCCTCCCATGCTAATCACAGATCGGCGTTCTTTGGCACCAGAATCTCGTAGGGAGAGGCAGAAGTTTATTAACACTTCTGTCCTGTCCTTTCTTCACACTGTATAGCACTATCACATGATATCAGGAGCTGCCGCACTGGCCACTGGTCCACATGACTGAAAGGCGTGCACAGGGTTTGTCTGATTGACCTATTATAGTTCGTGGCTGCCCCCCACATTGCATAATTTTCCCATTTTTAAAGTTTTCTTTGCAAGTTTTCCACTATAAAGCCCTAGTTTTGAGGGAATACTTGTAAGGACCACAGAGACATAAAATAAATTTTTTTAAAAACCCAATATGGTGATAAATATATAAACTACATGAACCCCCCTTCGAAACATAAGCCGATTACAAACAATAATCTTGACGACAAGACTGCTGTCGGACAAGCAAACTTTTGAACAGTTCAAAAACTTTCCCACCAACCAAGCCCCATGCACCCGACTACTATAAAAACGCCGTGATTATTGCCCCATCATCTACTGGGATACAGCCATCAGTACATGGCCGTTAACGTAGCCGAACATAAAAATAATCATGTTTTCCATTTTCCACAGTATTCCGTTCCTATGCCCCCATTAAATTCAAGTGGCACGTATCAAAATGGAGTATATACATCGGCCAACGTCTGGACCACCCGACCGCTGCGTTTTAAATATTGTGAATATTCAGAACCATTAGCTGGCCTGCTAGGTGAGTCTGGGTCGTCGCAGCCAGCCAATAGTCGCCATCCATCTGTACCAGCCCCTACCGTGTTTATATGATATGGTGGTCAATACGTTCCCGTAGTTTACACCAATAGATACAAATAAGAGACCAACGGTCGTGGGCATGAGACATGTAATCTTTTCCCCTCTAGCCTTACCCGCCCATTCTCTACTTCGTTTCTTCCAGTTCCCTTATCTTCTCTCCTCATCACAGATGACGTGCACTAGGAAGTATGTGTCCCGCCGCTGTTGCCAGCGCCCACAAACGGTATGGTCAGGGAGGACTGGAGTGTGTGGACTGGGAAAAATTCAGGAGCACCATAGTTCTTTGATATTCCGCCCATGGTCGGACCGCGGCGTAGTCCGTGGGAACAAGATCATCAGAGAAAATATTGTTCTTACCACAAATCATTGATCCAACGCTTGTTTCGTGTACCACTTGCACTTCATAGTGATTTTTTAATGATTTCATGTCATGACCGTGGGAAAAAAGGAATTCCAATGCAGTTGACTTGGGTTAAAAACAGCATTCGCACCGTTTGTCTTGTGGGGTTGGTTGTTACGGCTTTCACGTACGCCCCAACAGGTCTACTTATATTCTTGGTCTGTACTGTGTCACACGGTATAACAATTTTGTATAGTTTTATATATGTTTTTCACACATTACGAGAATTAAACCTCCCAGTACGACATTTTTTTTTTTTTTTACTTTTTCCATCTTCAGGCGCTAATACTTTCATACTCGGTTGTACGCGCGTGGTTGTCACTTTTGTTACGATTTATGTACGTTATCAATGCTACATTTTAGGACTGTACACCTTTGATCACTGATTTTTTTAACTATTTTACAAAGGGCAGAAGTGCATTTTCACATGACTTCGTGTCCATTTTCCATAACAGGCTCAACCAGTGAGAAACATTTGATAGATCGGCCGGCATTTTGCGTCCTCCAGCTGTGTTTAGTAATTTTTTACTTTGGAAGACCATCGGCGTCCATGGCGACCCATCTCGTTTCCATTTTCCCACTACTCGTCTTAAACCATTTGCCTCCCCAACTTTTTTACTGTATAAGGGCTTTTTTGCAGCGATTGATGACATTTCATTGCTGCCATTTTGGTAACAGTGGGTACCTTTTGATTATTTTTAATAAAATGACGCTTCAGTTGTTTATGTGTGGCAAGGTAAAATTAAAATCAAGATGGGCTCAAGCAACGTCAGCTGAACGCCTTGGAATCATTACATTATTTTTGTTAAAAGTTTTTCTTACAATGTGGTTTTTTAATGCACTTTACAATGCTGGAAATCATTCAACCTGATGGTAAGGTCCTTTACACGTATGAATACAGGTACCACCACATTATCCATTATTGGTTCAAAGATGCAATAAAACTGGTCATGTGTTTGTTGGTGCTTTTTGACTTTTTGGCTGGGTTATGTCTACTTCCAATCGTAGTTTAGGACATTCACTTCGGCTCGTCTCTGAGGGTGGTTGGTGTGTAATAGAGAGACGGTGCACTTGTGGCACCATTTCGCGCTTTACAACGGGAAAGTCATGTCTCGTATCTTTCCAGTCTGTGCGGGCCGTGTGCGCGCTCTGTTCCTTTGGAGGGGTCATCACACACCTCTCCAGTGCGCTGTGTAAATTGTACCCCAGGACAAAACGTACTTAGTCTTTTGAAAACACATAAAGGCAAGAAAAAAAAAAAACCTACCAATCTCTCTCCAAAACGGTTAACCTCGATAATATACTGCAGTTCTTAGGAATTCGATCTAGTGCAATATCCTTTCCACATGAGCACTTGACAACCGTTTCACAGCATCATGCCAATTGAAGTCATGTATCTCACTAGTAACACTTGTCCCGACGGCTTGTAATGTTGTTACTTGCAGCGTTAGGATGGGAAAAACACCCCACCAGGTCAGCCATCCATTCATATGACCATTATTCAAAACAAAAGTATGACTCTATGATTATGAGTATATAAAGCAAAAAAAAAAAAAAAAGTTTTTTTTTTAAGTCAGCCATTTATTGGTATTCCACTTTGATACTTGTGAATTTTTGTTAACAGGATTAGAGAATGTTATTTTGTTGTATCCCCAAGTTAAAAATACCCCTTAAACAGAAGTGTAGGAATGGAGGGGGCAACAGTTTTCAATTTCACAGAAGCAAACAAATATTGCTATATCGTGACCTTTATGTGCCACGTCTGTACTGTTCAATGTGCGGCTATTAGGTAGGTCAGTTTTTATGAACGAATAAAAAGGATCTAATTAACAAAAATATAATTTAGCAGCTCAACCGATAAGAATACATGATAAATAAGGTGCTACTGAAATGGAGTTCAGAATTTAGCCAGTGACTTTTGCAAAACAGATTTAAACCACATTTGACAACAAGAACATACTTACAGTCTTACAGTCACACCGACATTTTGCGCTCCCTTATATTTTTCATCTCTCTCTTCCATTCTGCTTCTTTTTCACAAGGGGCTCAAAATATCTTTCTTGAATTTCTGCTCAGCCTAAACAACATCATGGGCAAAAATAGAATGCATGTCATGGTTATTGAGGGCTAAGGCGTTTTCCAGTCTGAACTGCACAATCTTTTTATAACCTGCAGAGTATGTTTATATAAGCAACAGCAACAAAATAGTGATCAAGACAAAAAAAAAAAAAAAAAAAACTTTGCCCCTCTGTTCCCAAAAATCTTAAGCACAATAACCTTTTTCAGAAATCGATCCATATAAGTATAAATTAATTAAAAGTAAAAATCTGAGTCCATATTCACTATAGTATCTCCATACATAAACCATGTTGCATTGGTAAGCTACTGCAATACCAACTACCTACCCCTTGAGGACACCAGTGTGCTTAGACTTGGCTTTCAGAATCTTCTGGAACTCTTCAGACTGCATATAAGCAAGTTTATCTTTATGTCGTTTCATCATATGCTGGTTCACTCTCAGCTGGCACTACGGAACAAGATTTACCAAGTAGGGATTCATTTAAAAAGCTACTTCATGCATGGCAAAAGCTATTCCAGCTGTCATTATTCCACAGCACACGTCCACACATTTGGAAATTGTGGGCTACAGCGCAGCAACACCTCACTACGCTAGTTTTTCGGCTGCCAATTTTCCTGAAGTTGCCCTACTTGATAGGAGCTGGTCACCCAGAATTAAACAGCTACTAGGTGTTAAAAACAAATGCAGCAGTTTTACAATGATAGCGTTATCGAAACCTCCAATACGATATGAAACACTGCTGCGTGATACATTCGGGGAAGAGGCAGCACAGCCGACCGCCCACGCTGCTCCGTAACTCGGAGGACTGTCCGGCCGTCATGCACCGCATCCACCCGCCCCCCTGTAAGCCTCCTAGTGCAGAATTTCTGGTTGACGGTCTCTTAAGGGAGGACTTGTGACACTATCAGCAGAATTGTTGGGAGGTCAAAATGCTGGTGACAATCCTCCCCACATCACCTAAAATTAGCGCATGGGGCACTGTATTTAATTACAGACGTCTATCCCATATGCAAATCTTTCATATTCATGTCATGGGGTCAGACCTTTCGCCAGGCTCCAGTGAACCCGCCATTTTCTGAACTGACCTCTGTGTCTCTGATTCACTGCCCTGCTCCTTGTACTTGGGGACTGTCCAGCTAATATTCAACCACAGAACAAAGCAAGTTCTATGTACGAGGGAAATATGTGTCAAGGTTCCCTTTAATCATTGCTAGTTATCTAAGTATTTTTCCTTTGTGATATGTGAGGAGTCCCCGTTTAGTGTCACTTTTGCGCTTTTTGAGGTTTGCCACTTTTTAGTCCCACTGTAGCTCACAAAACTATGTCTGGGACTTATTGGTGCAAGAACGGGACATTTCAGACCAAAGTGCACAAGTTGAACAAACATGTGGGTACAAATAAATACAAGCATACTACATTAACTCTGGAGGCAGCTAACTTTGGTCGGTTGCTTCATTCTGCACCTAAAAAGTCTAAAACGGCAAAGTTGGACAAAAAAAAAAAGAAAAAGCAAGTGTGCTACATGTCCCCCATAGCATCTCATAGTTTAGAGCAACCCTAGAGCAGTACCTTCAGGAGATGCACCTCGTTGCTACTCTCTGAACCACTTGATCATATCTGTGGGCTGCAGCGTTTTCTCTTGATACTGTAGTGATCTGCTTTTGTGAGATCTTCCTTTAGCTTGAAGTTTTCCTAATAGCAGCAAGCTATTAAACAAAAAGATATTATACATGGAATTGGGAATATTTCTACTTCTTTCACATTTTGTGGCCTCGTCCTGGAAATGGTTGAGTATTCATCCGTGTCCCAATAATTATGCTGCTTAAGGAACAGGCCATTTAATTTGGGGTTTTTATTTTTCACTCTCGTTTTAATTTCTATTTAAAAAAAAAAAAAGTGACTAAAAACCCAAAGAACCCCAAGATATTATACAAGTTTAATTAGCCATTGTGGTCATTTGGGGGCTTGTACAGTGAAAACAAAAGCCGTCACTTAAACGTCAAAAATCCACCCCTCACCGACCCAGGTATTGCTGCATGCGCTTTGCCCACCTTTGTGCAACTGCTTTGCACCTGTTTTTGCGGTTTGCCTTGCTTTTTCACCGATGGAAATTATGCTTTGCTGCAACTTTGTGTTGCTTGCATTGCTGCTGTATGTGCGGCTGAAAATGCGTCAACTTGGCACTGGTTGGTTTTTTTTCACCAATTTCACGTTGCAGTTGGAAAAAACAGTGGGGTGAGGTGTGGGGTTTTGTGTGTTTTCAGACGGTACATATGACCATGAAATCATTAAATAACCATCACTATTGAAGTGCAAAGTGTACACGATAAACAAGCCGGGATGCAATGCTTTGTGGTAAGAACAATTATTTCTCTGATTGATCTTGTTCCCACGGACTACGCTGCGGGAGTTTTGTGAGAGGCGGAATAGTGCGTCGGGGACATAGTAAGAGGCCTGACAGGTACAGCAAGGGGAAGGGAGGCAGGGAAGGGGCAGGGGGAAGGAATTCAAACAGGAGTGGCAGGCAGAAGGAATTCAACAGGAATTCAAATGAACTTCATGTCTGCCTTCACTGAATACAATTTCGTGTACCTACCATTCCACACGCTCCAGTCCCTCCCTCTGCAATAAGTTATGTGGCAGCTGGGCAACCAGCGGAGGGGCGCCGGGTGCGCATACCCCCATCATCAGACCACACCGCATACTCACCATCCCACATCACTACTTCCTAGAGCTGCGCTCGCATCTGTGATTGTCAGAGGAAGGCGGAAAGCGAGTAGAAGCGCGGGCTGGGAGGGAGGCGGGGAGAGAGGACGGGGACCAGGAGGGTTGAGGAGGGGGGGAGATGGGAGGGCGTGATGGACAATAGAGGCGTGGAGTAGGTTAGTGTCGGCATGGGGAAAAAGGAGGAAACAGCGTTGGTGAGGTGGGTTTGTTTTGTAGTATATTTGTAAGTAGGCTGGGGAAATTGTTTATTTGTAGGCTGGGAAAAAGATTCAGGTGGTACTCATGCACACTTTTTTTCTCATGCGGTTTCTCAGCACACGACCGCTATGGTCTTTTTTGCTTCGTAAGTCTGGCCCTGTAAGTAAAACGGGACGTTGGTAGTCCATATATGCACCATATCCCATATTATTATAAACATACGGTGGGCTGGTAGAAATGATGGTCGGGGACTTATTTGGCTGGCTGACAGAATGCACTCCCACTGGTTTCGAATATTGCAAAATATGGAGAGCAATTGATATAATCCCATATTTTATACGTTCCATTGACACTTCTATATGGGGCCCAATTAAGACGAGAAATACCGGTGGAGAATGGATGGATGGAAGGGGGGTGGTATGGAAATGGCCACATGCTCTATATTTTTGTCTCGTCCGTTCCGGCCAATGTACTCATAATGGCCGTGGGTGGATTGAAATTATTAGAATGCATGGGGCAAGGAATATAATCGAACGTTTGTTTTGGTTGTTTTTTTTTTTTTTTTTTTTTGTTGTTTTATGTGATGTGGGTGGTGGTTTGCTTGGGGGCATTGTTTGTGTGATGGGAAAAGTTCTGGAACTGTTTAAAAAGTTTTAGCCGTTTCGGACCGAGCAGTTTGTTCCCGTCAAGATTTTATTTTGTAATCGGATATAATGGATGTCTGAGATATGTTCTGAAGGGGTTGTTGATAGAATGTAAGTTTCTGATATTTTATCATTAATTTGTTGTGGTTTTTGGTTTTTTAAATTTTTTATTTTATGTCCTCTGTGGTCCCCACAAGTATTCCCCTCAACTAGGGTCTCCTCTTATAGGCAGAAAATTGCAAAAGAAACTTTTTTCAAAATGGGGGGGAAGGGACAAAAAATTATGACAATGTGGGGTGGCCAGATTAAAGTCTATTCAGAAAAACCCTTGCAGACCTTTCACGTCATTGGACCCCGTGTGGCAGTGCCAGCTCCTGATTCAATTGCATAGTGCTTATACAGTGAAGAGAAGGATAAGGACAGAAGTGTTAATAAAACATTCGATCCTTCTCCCTAGAGCTTCTGGGTGCCAAAGAAACGGTCCGATCCTGTGTTAGCATGCTGAGGAGGTAGGAGTGTTAACTGAAAAGACTGGACCTGCCATCAGCTTGACATCTAAGATGTCAGTGTGAGGTCGATGAGAGGTTAAAGGGTATCCATTACTTTATGGTTTCTGGTTCTCTGCTTGATGACATTCTATAGAAGCTATCTATGTTATGTCAGTGGAACTAAATCTGACAATGGTTGCACTGTGCAGGGGTTGATTACTCTGATACTAAAAGCCAAGCACCTGTGGTGACCATGGGTAGATTTCTGTCCACTGACATTAACACCCTTAAGGACGCAGGGTTTATTTTCGCTAATTCTCGCTCTCCCATCTCAAAATCAAATAACTTTCCAGTTTTTGTCCGGTGTATAGAGCGGGGTGCCCCCCCCCCCACCAACCCACCGCCTCCGTGAGGGCTTCTCCTCGTTCCCCCGTGCGCCCTAACAACATTTTACGTTCCGCTGAACCTGTCCCCCCGTCGTATTTAGATTCCATGCCAGAAGGGTGTAGGGGAGCCGGCCACGACGGTGGCACGCTACGAGCACTCGCCCCCCCCCCCCCGCGCGCCGAGGAAGAAAACGCCGCAAAGCACAACATTCACCCCCAATGTGGCAACAGTTTTGAGTTGGGTCTCAGACTGTCCCTCCCATTGTCATATTATTTATCCACAAGACATTAAACACTGACGCAAATGTAGCGTGACTAGGTAGAATGTCTAGGCATTGAGTGCAGATGTGGGGTACATGAGATTAAGACCATAAGTGTTTGGACGACTTGCACTCTGCGCTGGATACCACCACTATTAACCTTACTCAGAACACGAACACATAATGTCTGATAGGTTAGTCGATGTTTCGAGGCTTTTCTTGCAGGTTCAGTCTTTGCAGGTTTAACTACCCTCCGATCGCTAGCTAAGTCACCGGATCAGAGGACCGGTTTTATTGCCGCCAGAACTCTGAGAGGGCAGAGAGCAGAATTTAGATTTTGAACACTTTCGGTCCTGTCCATTCTTATCACTGTATAGCAACTAGTCACATGATGTCAGGACGCTGGCACTGCCACAGTGTCACATGACTGAAAGGCTGCAGGGTTTGTTGATTCACCTATTATAGTTCTGGCTGCACCCCACATTGCCATAATTTTCCCATTTAAATAAAGTTTTTTTTGCAAGTTTTTTCCTCTATGCTATATTGGCCAGTTGAGGGACATACTTGTAAGGACCACAGAGGACATGAAATAAATTTAAAATTTTTAAAAACGACACAATGATATGATAAATATCTAGAAACTACATTTAACCCTTCAGAAACATTACACCGATTACAAAATTACAAATCTTGACGTACAAATGGCTTGTCGGACAAGCTAAATTTAAACAGTTCCAGAAAACTTCCCACACACAACAGTGCCCCTGCACACACTACATATGAAAACGGTGAGTGATATTGCCCCATATTCTAACTGGCATACAGCCATGCATGTACATGCCGTAAAGTAAGCGAGACATAAAAATGAGATCATGTTTTCCATTTTCCACGTATTTCCGTTCCTTAAGCTCCCATAGAATCAAGGGAGACGTATAAGATATGGTAGGGGTAATACATCTCGCCATACTCTCCCCGAATGCGTTAAATAATTTGGATATCAAACAAGTGGGAGGTGATTCTGTCCAGCCAGCCAATAGTCAGCCGACCATCATTTACCGCCCTACCGTTATATGTTAATGATATGGTGCTAATAACGTCCCGTAGTTTACACAGAATAGCAGAACAAAAAAAAGACCATACGGTCGTGGCATGAGCATGAATTCCCTTCCTTTTCCCACAGCCTACCGCTACCAGTTCCCTTTCCTCTATCACCAGATGAGTCGCGTTCAGCTAGGAAGTATGGTCCCGCCGCTGGTTGCAGGACATAACTATGTCGATGGGAGTGACGTGGTAGTGTGTGGAACTGGGACAAATATTCAGGAGCCAACCTGAGGTTCACTTTTGATTTCCTGCCTCTGCGGACGCGCGTCAGGTCCGGGGAACAAGATCATCAGAGAAAATATGTGTTCTTACCACCAAGGAGATGATCCAAGCTTCTGTTTCGTGTAACATTGCCTTCTAGTGATGTTATTTAATATTTCATGTCATCGTTACAGTGGGAAAAAAATAAAATAGCAGAATGTGCATTGAATGTTGAAATTATGGAAGTTGAAAAACACAGTTGCACCGTTTCGTTGGTGTGGGTTGGTATTGTACGAGCTTTCCTGACGCCCCCCAAATACAGTTACTATAGTATTCTTGGGTCTGTACGGTAACAGGATAACAATGTTGTATAGGTGTGTTATAATGTTTTCATCCATTACGAGAATTTTAAAGCTCTCCAGTACGACTTTTTTTTATACTTTTCCATACTTCAGGCGGCTATAACTTTTCAAGATCGTGTACATAGTTCGGTGTTACTGTTGGGATGTATTCGTTATCAGACTAGCTGTATACGGACACTGTTTTAACTTTTAAGGCGTGTATTCACTGTGGTCGCATGTTGCCATATTGGGTGCATTTTCCGAACTGGTTGTTTTTCTAAACGCAGTGGAAAACATTTGATAGATCGGGCTCGTGCTTTTTGGCTCCAAGCTGTGTTTGATTACTTTGAGACCCGAGGCTGTCATGGCGACCCAATTGCGTTTCTCCATTTTCCATACCGTCTTTAAACCATTTGCCCCCAGGTTATAGCTTTTTTTGTATGAGAGGGCTTTGCTGTGAGCGATTGTGAGGCATTGTTCATTGCTGACCATTTTGAGTAACAGTATAGAGGATACTTTTGATTATTATTTTAATAAAATGACGCTTCAGTTGATATGGCAAGTAATTATCAGATCGCTACATCAGTTAACCTATGGAAATTTACATTCTATTGTAAATTTTTAAAGTTTTAATGCACTATACAATGCTGAAATCTATTCAAACTGATGGGTAGATGTATTCCTTTACCCGTAAAGGTACAAGACACACATTATCCATATTGTTCAAAGATGTCAATAACTGTCTGATGGTGAGTGCTTTGAATTTTGCTGGTATATGCTACCTATCCATATACGTATTTAGGGTGGGGTTACATTCAACGGACCATACCGTTTGGTTTTGTGTGTATGTGGGATGTCTGTGTAGTGTGTGAGTGTGTATTGTGTATGTGTTTGTGATGTGTGTATGTGGTATGTGTTTCTGTTAGTGTGTATGTGTGTATATATTATATATTATATATATATCTATAATTATCGGATATATGATATATGATTATCTTCTATACAATAATATAATAGTAGATCATCTATACGAAGCACGGGCAAGTGTGGGTACCGATTTCCGCTGTACATGGGAAAAGTGCATTCTCTATTTTTGGAGGGGTTGAATCACACCTCTCCGTGCCCCAAGGCTTGAAAGGACGCAACAGAAGTCACTACATGCTTTGCAAACACATATAGGAAACACGCACCAAACAGACCACCCCCCCCAACCCACACACAGAGACAAACAACAAACACACGCACACCAAAACACACACCACCACCAACAGACGACACCAGAAACAAAAAAACCCCATAGAGAAGGCCACCCAAGCCAAGCAAAAAAGGCAAAAACAAAAAAAAAAAATACTCAAAAATCTTCTATCAAACATGGAATCTCATAAATAGCTGCACGGTTCTTAAGGATAGCGAGATAGTGAATAGTCCTGTTGCCACATGGGCACTTGAAAACCGTTTTTCACAGCAATCATGCCAAGGAAAGTCAGGTTCTCATAGACCCTTGTCCTCCGAAGTTTGTAATGTGTGTACTGCCATGTTCGGAGGGAAAAAAAAAAAAGAAAAAAAAAAAAAAAAAACACAAAAGGTCAGCATCCATTTTCTATGACATTATTCAAACAAAAGTATGAATTGAGATTATGAGATATAAAGCAAAAAAGGGTTTTTTTTATCAGAATCCAGCATTTAAGGCAGTTCCTACCTTTGATTGCAAAGTGAGGAATTGTCAGCAATTTTCTGCTGTGAGATTTACCAGGTCAGTTCCAAAGACTTCTGGCATCGCAAAATGGGCATAAAACATTGGGACTCTTGAAAAAGAAATCTGTGCCCTTTTGTGAAGGGAGCCCTGAACCCTTAAATTTACATCTGTTAAGCGGTTCATCTACCAGTGAAAGATTGACCTCACTATACCTCATCTCACTACACTTATCACTACGACTAATTCGGAGACAATTAAAACTCTTTCTGCATTTCATGAATCAAAGTCTTTCCTGTGCCTGCCAGACTTAGTTTTCCTCGAAAGAAAGACCTGTTGCGTTCCCGCTTCTCCGGTCTGACATGTTGCAGTCAGCTCCTTGTTCCCTGCTTGTGGGAGAATGGGCTGCAAATCATGTATGAAGAATTGTGCTGCCCATGGGGGATTATGGCGAGATGTAATTTTAGCAGAATGGGGCAGCCAGTTGGAGTGATGCAGTGCCCGAGTGAGCTGTGACGTGATAAGTGAAGGAAAAAAAAGAAAGTATTCAGCCAGGGTGGTGGAACGGTGTGTAACTATAATATATGAACAAGAACGGGTGTTTTGTAAAGATAAACAGAAAAAAGAAAAGAAAAGTACATAGAGTGACCGGAGAACGGCTTAACTTCACTATAAGGACTTGTGAAGAAATTAGTATAACCCGGAGGACTTTGGACCATGAATATCACATACATCCTCACAGAGTGGCACATGTCTAGCCAAGGACGTAGGCAATGCACCTCACTTCGTGAGGTTCTAAACCTTCTTAGCCGGCAGGCTCAGCAACATGGAGAATTTTGGGAGGGGGATGCCTGCCACACAGAGCTGCGTGCACCTCACAGCAATTGTAAATATGGACTTATAGTTTATTTAAATTTTGAAAGGGATAATATCAACTGTTCATGTTTCAACCCTCTCCTACAAAAACAAAGGAACACACGTGCGTATTGACATATATTCGTGATTTTTTAAAAAGAAAATTTGAGTTGAGGAGGAAACAATGAACATTTATCCTCTTACCGAATGAGGCTTACATATTAACACTGAGGACCAAAAACAGGCCTATAAAGTTATATGTAACCCAATACACTACACAATGTTCATTATTTTTTCTTGTTTGGAGAAAAACTTTTGCCAAAGTCAAATTTTAGCATTTTGTTTTTATATAAATAGGGCAAACATTGCTTTCAGAGAAATAGGGTTTTTTTTGGGTAATCTATTGTGATTATGTAATTGAGTTGTCAAATCGGTAAAATCATTATGGACAATAATGCAACAAAAGTTCAGAAATACTGCAGTGAAAGGGTAAGGAGGAAGTAGTTCAGTTAAGAACCAAAACACTTGCATTAAGGACAAAAAGGTGACAAGTATGTGAATTTGGACACACCCTGTGTGAGTAATCACACGTGCAAGTTGCAAGTAAGATAAACATCTTCCAGATCACGTTTCCTCATGGCCCGGTATGCGACAGCACCATACAAAATCAAAATGACGTGAGAAGTGTTTAAATTGGTGTATAAATTCATGAAGGGGAGAGTAATAACTGAAGTCAAGCTCTTCTAGAGAGTTCCCCTGGCAGCGAAACTACAGTGTGTAGTAGGACTATATGTTCCTGTCAATTCTCTCTTGTGTTGAGCTTGACCTTTATCCTTTAAAACTCTCCACCTTTTATTTTTTTTTGTACAACCAGTTATACATTCAACTCAAGCTTATACTAATTACTTATTTCAACCATACTTTTCTATATATTTAAAATACAAAAAAAACCGTCTTCCCGGTGTACTACTAATTTGGCTCCATATCTGCTTGACCTGTTTTCTTTAACAGAGCATGGCACAATCACTAGGCTTTTTGACGGCGCGCTTGCATCACTTTGCTCAAACTCCTTACGGCCATTCACTACTAACCAAAAATGCCAAGGTTTAAAAACCTGATCGCTAGACCTGCTCTATTGCACATGTGATGTTATAGTCTATGACTGGTATCCAGGTATTATTTTGGACACAGAAACTTCCCCCCAAAAAACTAAGAACTTGCCACCTAGTGGATAACCAGCTCACGATCTTAAATGGGGTTAAAATGAAGTCAAGACGCGAAACAGTTAGGAATCTCATAAACGGACTTACAGCCCATCTCCCGAATATGCATTGTACAGTTCTACCTAGAAGGGGTTTAGCGGCACCGAAAACAAAAAATCTCAAATCTCCGTAGGATGTTAAAGATATGTTGTAACCCTTATTCTCACAGTGTTCTATCAGTGTTTTGGTATTGCTGGTTTTAGCTCGTATCACTCCCTAGGCTGGTCAGGGAGAAGGAAATCCAGGGTGTGGGCAGGGATTAAGCGGATCACATTATGATCCATCTAATTTGTGGTGTGTCAGTGGGGTGACATTATCAGGGTACAGGTTATAGTGTACCACTCATCTGGCTTCTGACATCTGTACTGACACAGTTGGAGATGTAACACGAAGATGACAATTACACGAGATGACAGACTTTTACACTGCCAGCCCTGCTACATCTACTGTTTTCACTAGAATGTCGCTGCCTCCGCTGGATCACTTATCTGCTGGACTTGTAAATTTGCAGCTGCTACTGTTCCTTACCATGTGTGAATGCTGGGCAGAAAGCGATCAGTGACGTGTCTGAACTCCGTGCTGGGCCTGGCGCAGGGTGGACGTGTGCTACAGGCAAGAGCAGAAGAGAACAGAATTACAGCGAAGTAACCAACGTCCAGCGGGGGCAAGATGGCGGGCACGCACCCCAAGTCAGAAGTACATGACAGTGTCGTGTCAAGAGGGTAAACCAAAAGTATTTGGCCTGATAGAGGACATAGTTGGAGAGGTAGTATCTGTGAAATTCGTTAGTTTTTGGTAACAGTGAATAGAGAATGTATAATTTGTTACCCCAAGTTATAAAAAGACCCCTGTAAACAGGAAGTGGAAGTGTGTAGGATGAGAGGGCGGGGAACATTTTCAGTTTTCAAATTTCAAAGGTAGCAAACCAATATTGATTGATCGTGACCTTTATGTGCCACTTTGTACGTTCAATGGGGCGGCGTATTAATGGTACAGTGTTTATATGACGAATAAAAAGGATCCTAATTAACAAATAAAATAATTAGCATCAACTCCGATATACAATTAATAAATAAGGTTCTACGTTAAATGGAGTTCAGAAGTATTAGTCCAGTGCAAACTTTTGCAAACAGATTTTAAACCAATGTGAAAAGAAACACAAGATAACAACGCTACTACAGTCTTACACGTCCACCACACGACCATTATGTTTCTCCCTTATATTTGTTTATCTCTTCTCTTCATCTGTTCCTTTTCACAGGGGCTCAAAGTATCTTTCTGAATTTCTTCGTCAGCCTCAACAAAAACATATTGCACAAATGTTAATAAATGAAGAATGCAGTCAGGTATATGGGGCTAAAGGCGTTTTCCCAGGTTGACACATGCGAACAAATACTTTATAACTCTGTCAGAGGTAGTTTATATAAGCAACGAAGAACAAAATTATGTGATCAAGACTAAATAACAAAAAAAAAAAAAAAAAAAACCCAAAACTTGGTCCTTTATTCCAAAAAAAATCTACGCACAAATGTTTCAAAATTCAATAACTACCTTTTTTCAGAGTAGAGTCTGAAAAGTAAAGCTTGATAAGGGGGGCTGCTTTACCATGTAGTGAAGAGGCGTGGTTTTCCTCCTCCCATCCTGGAAAATGTATTTGCATATTTTCCAGATTCTGCATGTCATAATACTGACACAATGGTGAGCCGAATCAATGTATTGCTATCAATTTAATCTTGGTCCATAAAGAATAAATTTGCTATGTATGGCGGTTGTGACCAGATATTAATCGCATTGTCTGATATGAGGAATCCAACATTTGTGACTCCTCTGGTCTCCAGAGCTCTCCAGAAACATGAAAGGATTACTGTGAATATATATTTTTTTTCCTTTTACAGTACATGTGGACTTTTCAAATGGGAGCGTGATGGCATGCTGAAGGTACGGTTAGAAGCGCTTTTCAGTTTTTGGATTGTGTTCCTTTTGTTCCCTGTGATGCTTGCTTCTGTCCCACAGTTGGATTCAAATCCTTTAGTAAAGTACAATGTACGGCTGGCATAGAAGGAATTATGTATTTGTGGGAAGGAGGGGCAGAACTTTACTCTTATGTATTCATATGAATAGGGAGTGCAGAGGCAATGTAGTGTCTTCAACTATTGTAGGTAGATGGGAAATAAGTTTCGGGCTGGAAGAGAATGTGAACTGGTGGCAGATGTAACCATGTAGTTTGACTAGAGTGGTGGCAATTGATGGGATGATATGGAGATTTGTTAATATTTGTGCATATTAATTCCCTTTTGTTTCTGAACAGGAAAAAAATGGACCAAAAATTGCTGGTGAAACATTGCTGCCGAGAGGAGAGGAGCATGGAAAATTCCTGAACAGCCTTAAATAAAGGAGCTCACAACATTATACATTCAGTAAACCAGTCCAGAACACTAGTAATGTCTTATTACTATTCAAGACCTGCTCCTCGTTTTCCTTTTGTCACAGGCAGTATTTTGATATGATCCCCTGGATTATTGTATAGAACTTTGTACCTCATTTATGAAACTTGAACAATGATGGTGACCATTGTATTTTTTTAAATGTTTTATATTGGTTTCCCCAGAATGGGCATTTCTGTGAAGTGACCCAAGGACCATGCAGGATCTGGTCAGATCCATACTGATCATACGAGGCAGGATGTAATTAAACCCAGGTAAACCTCATGAGCCCCTTCTTTTAGTGCACCCAAACCTGTCTGTAAATATTTATATGTTAGAGTCCCACTGATTTATGTATTTTATACAGTTTCTATGTGTGTGGAGAGCAATTTGAACATGTATTTATGTTTGTGTAATAAATCCTTTTAAATAATGTGGTCAGTGCATTTCTCCAGGGTTCTAGTGAGATTCTACATAGAAAAGTAGCAGCTGTGTTCACTTATGTACTGTATGTTGTGTGATTTCTTTAACCCCTTAAGATCGCAGCCATTTTGTAGCTTAAGGCTCAGCCCATTTTTTTTTTTTTTTTTTTTTTTTTGGATTCTGACATGCGTCGCTCTATATGGTCATAACTTTTGAACACTGTTACTTATCCAAATGATTATGAGATTGTTTTTCCCCCATATGTTGTACTTCATTATAGTGGTAAAGTTTGGCTGATAAGTTTTGCGTTTATTTACAAAAAAAGAAAAAAAAATTTTTGAAAATTTTGCCATATTTGAAATCATTGTGTTTTTAGGCAGATAGATTTACCACCTAAATAAATTGCTGAATAACATTTCCCATATGTCTACTATACATTTTTCATAATTTTTGAAATATCGCTTTTCCAGATTTTCCGAATTGACTATTTTGGGAATAAATACAGTTTTTAATTAAATTTTACATATTTGGCCTCAAAATTCCCTATATAATCAACCCATTTTCAAATCTGCACCCCTCATGCCATCAGAAACAGCTTTTAGGAAGATTGTTAACCCCTTGATCTTCATAGTAATTGAATCAAAATGGAGGTGAAATTTTAGAATGGTCAAATTGTGCCGGTTATACGTTCATTTAGCCCTAAAATTTACACATTTCCAAAAGATAAAGAGAAAACCCACCATACAATTTGTTCTATAATTTCTCCCGAATACAGAGATCCCAACATGTGGCCGTTACTTTTTTTTATGGGGGCACGGCGCAGAAGTGAAGGAGGGACCTGCAGCTGCCAGGATTTTAGTTCTCACTGGTCCCATTTGTAGGCTATGAAATTTTAGCTTTTGCGTTATTGGGGCTATGTGACAGCATTTTTTTGCAGGATGAGATGCTTTTTCCAGTGTTACCATTTTGGGGTTGGTATCCCCTATTGTTAAAAATTTAGGAACTTTTTTTTTTTTTTTAGGGCAGGAGCAGAAATCAATTCTGTTCTGGATTTTTTTACTTTTTTGTTGTTCACCGTTTAGCCTAATAATCATGTTATCTATGGGTTGAGACGATTACGGGGATACCATATTTTTTCTTGCGTTGTATTGCCGTCTGGCATAGCATTTTTACTTTTTTTGCTACGGAGCTGGTTGATGGCTTGTTTATAAGTTTTTATAAGGGTTTATAAGTTTTTTTTATTTTTAACAGCGTTTATCGTGCGGGTTCAATAATTACTGTTATTCTACGGGTTGTTATGGACGCGTTGATACTATATATGTGTGGTTTGTGTTATAACGCCAAAAAAAGTCTATCTTATGTCTCTATATGTTTTAGGGCGGGGCACTCGTGGGGGAAAGACCCCCCCCCCCCCCCATAGGCATGTTAGATGCTGCGGCAATTAACGGGTTAAGCACCGATCGCAGGTGTTACACTGGGGTGCAGGCTCTGTCACAGCCGGAACCCCGTGTTTTCTGATGCCGGTTCAGTTCTTGAGCTGAACCGGCATCGACTCTGCGTCCAAGTCACTGCACTCGGCGTCCAATATTAACTCCCTCTTCAGGTTCTTTTAAAAGGCCCACTTTTGGGGGAGAAGTGAAATCCCAAATTGTTCTGGGACTTTTTTTTTTGTAATCGTTTGCTGTAGAAGCAGGGGAACCATAATCCAGCTGAAGCCACACCACAAGGGTCCTGAGCAGCATTTGGCAGCCCCTTACAACTCTCTGCCCTTGCTGTACCCAGCATACACCTGCAAACTGGGTATCAGAGAGAAGAGCTTGGAGGGTCCACTCCCTATGCAGCAGCTGTGCACTGCACTGCACTTACAGCCAGATGGGCCCATTAGACAGCACCCTTCATTGCAGTACCCTATGGGAATGTACAGGATGGCAGCCCTGAAGAGGAGACTGTGCTGCCAGTGGAGCGACCAAGAGCCAACATGCTGTGCTACCTCAGTTTTACTAACCATAATGTTAGATCAGAGTCAGCTCACCTGAGAAAATCTCCAACTTTACTTGCCACATCGATAAGCAAAAGATCACCTGCCTCAGGCAGTATATCCAAAGAAAATGTTTCAGCTCTCAATCGGTGTGCTAAACATTCCCAATTTACTTCTTCATCAAAAAGCTGATACTGCGGTTTACAATAAGAGGAAAGATTAAAAATTGCAAAATATTTATAGCCTTTGCGTTTTGATAAGATTATGGTATCTTACAGCCTGGCATGTAATGACGCCTGCCAGTCTTAAAAGAAACCACCTCTTAGGTCACGTGAGTAAATCCCAAAAGGTATTAAAGGGGTTGTCCGAGTTTTGAAAAAAAAAAAAACTATATGTGGCCGGGAGCCGGCTGCCTAAAACAATAAAGATGTACTTACCTTCCGGTGCCCTCCGGTATCCAGCTTCCGGCCGGACCCGACAACCTTCCGGCTCCCATACACAATGCTGTGTATAGGGACGGATAGGCTTACACGGCCGGCCGGAAGCTGAGTCCAGCGCCCGGAGCGACAGCAGCGCTGGATACCGGAGGGCACTGGAAGGTACGTACATCTTTATTGTTTTAGGCAGCCCGCTCCTGGCCACATATAGTTTTTTTCAAAACTCTGACAACCCCTTTAACTCTTCCCTTGCTCCATAAGTGTTGCATATTCAGGTCAATACACACATAGAACAGTAAGAAATATATTACTCAATCATAAAACCAATAAATATTGATATTATCCAAAAAATGTTTACACTATTAAATGGCAAGATATGAGAAGAATGTGCATGAGAATAAAAATATGACTCTGTGCAAATTATCAATGAAAACATGAAATCCTGTTTTCTATACCTTTTCAATTGCACAAAAGGTAAGAGCTTCAGTTGTTGGATTGTACATCTGAAATGTTTTGAAACTGTAGAAATAGTTGTTGTCTAATTCTATTTTTGGTATTGGTTGTGCATCCTACATATAGGACTCTACAGCTATTGCATGCAACTAAGTAAATAAGTAGAATTCACGTTTTATTTTGCATTGTTCCTCACTGCTGAAGGAAGAAAGACTTGCTAGAGAGAGCATATATGCAACATTTGAAGGCCCAGTTCACATCTGTTAGGTCTTAAGTTATTTGCATCCATTATTTAGCCAAAACCAGATGTAGTTGAACACATTGTGGAAGATTTATCACTGCTTCTACATTTAGTTTAAAATTGCAAATGCGCCATGTGGAGGGGTGGGAATGTTCTTTTGCAAAAATAGCAATAGATCGCCACTCCCTGATGATGTCACTTTTGCAGCTTTGCCAGCAGTGATCAAAGGGTTATCGCAGCAAACGATCACTGGCTATGGAGAGGCAAAGCTGCAATCGCCGGCAGCCGGCGCCTGTTATGGGGTTGAAGTCGTCCACAAAAGCAGCTCTAAGAGTTTTTAAAATTTCAAATTATAGAAAAAGTATAAAGACTTTGGCGAGGAGAAGATTATACTAAAAAGATGAGCCAAGGGAGACCTATGAGGCAAAACTAGAGTCGGGCAAGGAAAACCAGCCAGTGGGATAATGGATTTTAATTGCAAAGCCTTTTTAACATTGAAATTTTGTGAGTAGAATAAAAGATTATTTATACATTTTGATTGGCACAAAGTACACTATATATTCTTGCCGTCATCTGGCCATAGTTTCAAGTGAGTTGGCGCTGGTAACACAGTGAAGGGAGAGGAATGGTGTAGAGTAAGAGGAACTCTTGCAGACCTTGCCTGTTGGCGGAGTGAACAACTTCACAGGGTACGTTGGAACGCCGCAATTGCCAGCCATTGTGTCCCAGCACTCGAGTACTTCAGCACAGAAGAAAAGTAGCTTTGAATGCTGTATGACACCTGAACTAAAACTGACAGTAGATGGGTGAGAGGCTTAAGAACTGAGTAGAATACGCATTGTACAGATCTTACATGCATATGGAGACGTTGATGCAGTTTAGTATCCAGTGATATATTTGCACTGTTATGGTAAAGATTTTCCTATTTTTAAGTTTTTTATTATAAGGTCCCTGCAGTGTGATAGCTCACCTCGGGAATGTCTGGCTGGTGAGGTAAAAGACAGGAGGCTTCACTTTACCTATCAATAATTATTGATATGCAAAACTTTTAATAGACATATATTGGTAAGTGACCGAATATCCTGCCCCCCCCCCCAACTTACACACACACAATACAAAACATGAGCTATAGTGGCCAACCCCTTTAATATCTTGGAAACACTCTGTCAGTAAATGACAATGATGAGATAGTAGCATATTATTTCCACCATTTATTTGGGTTGAACAATCTCTTTACATTTATAAATTGCTTCTAAACTCTGACCCACACACATTAAGCCTTCCCCCACTATGTTTCATTGTAATATGTGATAAAACTTTGTATAGCATTTTCTTGCAAGAGAGCTTTGTAGGAGAAATAAATTTTACAAAAAGACAAAGTGTAAGCAAAAACATTTGGTAAATCTACCATTACATCCTTTAGTCTTTGGCTACTAGTACTGCTGAGCTAAAGCAGAACTTTATTAGTGAGCAATTGATTGCAAATTGTTCTATATACATTAATTCTATACATTTTAAATGTTTTGACGTTGGTAAAGGTAGGAAGGAGACAGTCCATCATAATGCCACTGACGCCACTGTTCAACTTGCTCACGTGTACGTTCTTCTTGTTCTGTAGACAAAGGGGAAAAGATTGGTGAGCTTATGTTAGCTGTTTTATCACTTTTGCTCTAGAATCATGGTACTTCATGCACCAGTTTTGATAGATCTCGTGCAATCAGGGGAGATTAACAGAATTAGGTGGTTTTGCCCTCTTAATAATGCTGAGGCATCCAGGGTACCAGAACTGTTGCACCAGCGAAGTGCTATCAAAGGACTCTACTTAGGCTCCTGCAGTTTTCTGGTGCACCTTATAGCAAATATATCCGGCCAAGCCATCCATGGACCACCCTAATCCAGATCCCACTTCCACGACTCTTCTCAAAAGTCACAAGTGATTTGAAAAAACATGCTAGAGGTCACTATTTAGCATGACCATGGTCTGTGCCAAAATTGCTACTTTTTTTCTTCACTAGAAAACTAGCTTGAAAGGCTAGCTAAAAAGAATAAATTATAAGAGTGGCAGCTGTAAACTACAAACCAAAGTTTAGGGAAATGGATTTTTATTTATTTTTTTATAATATTAGTTTATAGCTTTTAACATTCAGTTTTACCATCATAACTGATCTTTTCCAATTCCTTTTACTCGAGTGCCTCCTGTTCGTATCCTAATTTCCTTCTTACAAGTTTATCTCTAGATTGGAACTGGTTCAGAATTTGTAATATAAATATTAAATCACGAGAAACTAGAAACAAATACGGTAGTCTCTTGCTGAAATATTGGTATAAGGGGATCTCCACAAACGTCATGTATTTGATTATTACCTGACTGTCTAGACGCATTACATATTAAATCACAGTTTCTAATGGCTTGTTTATATACACATTTACTGATATTTTAATGGAAACTACAACTTTTAGGAAAATATAACACATGCCAAGTGGAAAAAAAACACATTTCTGTTGAAAAAACTAGTTTAAACAAAACATTACAGTTCCTCTCAGTCCAGTTTTGAGACGCTTCTTTGCTGTTTCAGAATGAAACCATCGGCCCTTTATATGGGGCATTGAATAAGAGATGTCTTGTGTTCCTAATGTATCGCAAAACATGTCATGTGAGGTTCAGCATTAAAATACATTGCATGTGGCAAAATCAAGCTAATATTACAAATAATTTTTGTAATATATAAAAGAAATGATATTCTTTTTCAATTTTGTTCCGTAAATAATAATCATAACACTCATAGCCTTTTATCAAAACAAAAGCCGAATCATACTGTAAATGTGAGAGAAAGATTATAAGAATTGGATTCTTCAATTATTGTTTACTATTTGCATATATACAGCCAGTGACAGGTTCCTATAGAGCAGTGGTTCTCAACCTGTGGGTCGTGACCCCAGTAGGGGTCGAGCAACCAAAACACAGCGGTCGCCTAAAGCCTTTGGAGCCACGATTTTATTGTGTTTTTACTGCAAATCGCATGGTTTGGGGTCACCGCAACATGAGTAACTGTATTGCGGGGTCACAGCATTACAAAGGTTGAGAACCACTGCTACAGAGCCCTAATAACTGACTGACACCCTTCTTCTTAAGCTAAAAATTATTTTGCTTACATCCCCATTAATCACCTTTTATCTTATATTATCTGGCATCAGAGGGGGGACCCTCCCATCTAATACTCCCCATCCCCTTATGCCTCCTTACTGGTCACAGTTTATGTCATGTGACCGGAGTGACAGCATTTCAGGTACTTTAGCCTCTTAATAATAGCAAACTGTACCCCATGCATCTATCTAACCAAATGAAGTCACAACAGACTCAATGGACTTCTACTCCTCCTCATCCTCCATGGAGGCTGCTGTGATTTCAAGTAGTCACATACATGCTGTACAGTTTGCTAATGTTAGAAGGCTAAAGGACCTGTGATGATGTCACTGGTCACATGTCATGAATGTAACACAAGACACCGTGAAAAAAATTGATACAATATTTCCCATCTGTACATAGAGCTTTATATGCCAGCAATTGAATATTAGCAGACAGTCCCTAAGTACAAGGAGGCAGAGCAGTGATTTGAAGAGACGCGGATTTGTCAGTCAAAATAATGGGGCGTGGTTCACTGCCAGCCTGAGAGAGAGGATAGTCACAAAGATCAGTCACAAAGATCAGACACAAATCACAAAAGCTAATTTGCATATCAGAAAAACGTCTGTAATTAAAGGGAACCCGTCACCACATTTTTCACAAATACAGTTAGAGGCAGGTTCCTATAGAGTCCTAGTAATTATCTGACACCTTTCATCATGTTACTCCAAATTTATTTTTCTATACATGTTTATTGTATAGACAAAACATCCCACAGAGAAATAAAATCTAGTCCTTTTTCCTTAATAATAATTGGTATATATAAGGAAATTGGAATAATCTACCTTGTTTAAGTTTTTATTTTATATTGTGAACAATATTTTTGTGAACAAGACTTTCTCCTGCAGCACAGCTGGAATACCTTCTCCCCCAATCTCTACTATTGGACCAGCCCCACCAGGTTATATAAACATTTCTTCAATTGGATGTTATTAAAAAAAAATGTTCCTGTGTGAAGATAATTTCCCATAAATGTAGTCATATGGTCCCTTAGAAACAAGACTGTCCCTGGATACAGCCACCTCTGCAGGAGGGATTGCACAAAGAAACAAAAGGTTTCTGAATATTAAAAGTCCAAGGAGTTACTGCATGTAACACATCTGTCCTGTAGTAATGATTGCTGCACCCAGCGGGTCAGGCAGAACTCTTTTGTGCATATCTGGCCACCGCTGTCAAAATGTGAGGTGGTCGTTTCTAAGGGACAACATGACTTCATTTATGAGAAATTATCACACAGGAACACTTTTTTAAATAACAATCCAAAGAAATGTTTACATCTGGCAAATTAATTAAAATAAATGTGAATGCCAAGATGGGAATACCCTTTTAAGAACATGTTCAGGCTTTTATCACTTTATTTCATTGATTTATGTTGCCATTGTATTGTGTTAGTTTAGGTTTTAGCCTACTACAGTGCTCTGTCGATGGTTTGGTAGTAACTGACCCCCTGGCAATTAAGGGTGGCAAACGAGTCTTTGTGGCTGTAACTTGTTTCTATTAGCCAAACATATGTGAACTGTGGGAGAGGGTTCTTAAGGCATCCTCAATTACTATTGCATACTATTTTCTTATATAGGTGGGCTGTTCCTAGGGTGACGGGTTTCCCAGTTATGTTGCCTTCATACCTTTATTTTTGAAGTAGACTTTTGGACTAAATATGAAAAACTCACCATCCTGCTCTTCTTCAACAAAGTTTTCATATTCATTCCTTTGCTCCTCGTAGTACTCTCTCCTGCGTTCGTCTGCTGCCAGTCTTTGGCGGTTCTCAGCTGGCACACAAGGAAAATAAAGAAAGATTGTAAAAGGTTGTAAAGTTAAACTGATTTGAATATTTTCTCTTTGGAAATATCAAAAATAAGAAATTTTTTTTAAAACAACTTTATGTCATATTATGTACTGGTTAACAACATAATAGATCATTGCCGAGGTTACCACTCTAAAAGTGTAAATTACTTTCTATGGTGCCAAAAATTTTTTGATTTTTGGTGAACAACCAAGCCAACAAATGGGTGACTGAAAAGTAAGCCTGAAGTAGGGCTGCATTTACACATGGTGTTTACAGCTGAGAGGAGATTTACTTAATTACATTTTTTTTTACATTTGTGCTTACAAAACACAATGTTAACACATTTGTTAATGAAATATTAACATGCGGAAACATTGTGTTAATTGTTGCATTTGGTCAATTCAAATGTTAACCGCAATGTAATTAGGCAAGTTTACTCTCCTCAACTGTTGTGTTTCACAGCAACTCGAATTTTCTATAGTTAGCACACATTGCGATTTACTTCTATGGGCTCATGCACATAGGTGTGGATTCCATTGCCAGTTGTGTGAGCTGTCTGCCCGTGGAGTCTTTTTCAATTGTGATTGATGTGTGAGTTGCGCTCTCCTGCCAATGACACAATATACACTACAATATGACACTTAAATAATCTGCTGCAGTTAAAAGAGATTTTTTTAATGAGATTTTAAATGTAATTGTGAGTTATTTTACAAACTCTTTAGTTTTCTTTGCTTCCCCCTGGGGTGGATGAGGCCTACCATAGGACATAGTGCTAACATGCCAGCCACTCCAGTCCCAGCCTACAAGCTGCCCTCCACCAACATCTTCATACATGTTCATGTCACTCTCCAGGGGGGTGGGGGGTGTTGCAAATGTAGCATTAGGCCAGCAGCACATGTGGTGTTTTGAACCTGTTTTTGGGCCGTATTTAAGCAGTCTGTTAAAAAACGCATGCGTTTTTGACCCATTTTACTTATAGATAATTGGTAAACCGGTCAAAAACGCATGTGTTTTTTAACAGACTGCTTAAAAACAGCCCAAAAACGTGTTTAAAACAACATGTGTCCCGCCGGCCTAAAGAAAACTTTAAAGGTAATGTATACTTTTTGTATAGAAGAAATATGCAATATGAACAGTGAGAATTCTGACTGACAGTCTTAGGCTACATGCACACTGCCGTTGCCCGCCGTACCGTAGCATAGTGGGCACACGGCAGCACGCGGGGATAGGAGGAGGAGGTGAGCGCTGCTCACCCCCGTCCCTCTCCACAGGAACATATGGCGCATGGCGCCGTAACACTGGAAAAGATAGGACATGTGTTCCCGGGCTATCTTTTCCCGGGCTACGGAGTGGTACGGTCCCGCACGTGTATGGGGGAGCCCATAGAAGTGTATGGGGGACGTATATTGGTGTGAATGTAGCCTTACAGATATCACTCCAGAAAACAACAACCTGCAGTGGGGCAGAGAGGAAAAGCCTCTATAGAAAAAAAAAGGAAATTTGAGCAAAAATCCTTTATGGAAATTATTTTATATCATAAATAGATGCAATGCAAAATGCCTCAGAACATTTACATAGCCTTTAAATGGGTTTTCCAGTTATGTTATAAAGTAGTGCCAGCAGTTTAATGTGAAGTACATTACTGAGATACAGTATACATTGGGTACAGAAAATATTCAGACCCCTTTAAATTTTTCAATCTTTGTTTCATTGCAGCCAATTGGTAAACTCAAAAAAGTTATTTTTTTTTGCTAATTAATGTACACTCTGCACCCCATCTTGACAGAAAAAATCAGAAATGTAGAAACTTTTGCTAATTTATTAAACAAGAAAAACTGAAATATCACTTGTTCATAAACACTCAGACCCTTTGCTGTGACACGTATTTATGCACACATGCTGTCCTTTTTTTTCTGGTCCTCCTTGAGCTGGTTCTAATCCTTCATTGGAGTCCAGCTGTGTTTAATTAAACTCATTGAACTTGATTAGAAAAGGCACACACACCTGTCAATATAAGACCTCACAGCTCACCTCATAGCTCACAGTGCATGTCAGAGCACATGAGAATCATGAAGTATAAGCAGATGCCCAGAGACAGAATCATAGCAAGGCACAGATCTGGCCAAGGTTATAGAACATTTTCTGTAGCATTTAAGGTTCCTAAGAGCACAGTGGCCTCCATAATCCTTAAATGGAAGAAGTTTGGGATGAACACAAGTGTTCCTCGACCTGGCTGTCCAGCCAAACTAAGCAATTGTGAGAGAAGAGCCTTGGTGATAGAGGTAAAAAAGAACACCAAGATCACTGAGGCAGAGTAGAGTATGCAGACGGAAGCCTATCCTCAGTGCAAGATATGTGAAAGCCCTAAAATGGTTTGCAAAAAACACATGAAGGGCTCCCAAACTATGAGAAATATGATTCTATGGACTGATGAGACAAAGACTGAACTTTTTGCTGTAAGCGGTATGTGTGGAGAAAACCAGGCACTGCTCATCACCTGCCAAATACAATCCCAACAGTGACACATGGTGGTGGCAGCATCATGTTATGGGGTGTTTCAGCTGCAGGGATAGGACAAATGCTTGCAATCGAAGGAAATATGAATTTAAAAAATAGAGAGATATCCTGGATGAAAACCTTTTCCAGAGTACTCTGGACCTCAGACTGAGCCAAAGGTTCCCCTTCCAACAAGCCAATGACCCTATGTACACAACCAAAATAACAGAGCAGTGGCTTCAGAACAATTCTGTGGCCCAGCCAGAGTTCTGACCTAAACACAATTGAGCATCTTGGGAAAGACTTGAATATGGCTTCCACCAATTTTCCCCAACCAGCCTGAGGGAACTGGAGAGGATCTGCAAGGAAGAATGGCAGAGGATCCCTAAACCCAGGTGTGAAAACTTGTTGAATCATTCCCAAGAAGACTCATGGCTGTACTAGCTCAAAAGCTGCTTCTACTCATAAATAAAGGTTCTGAATACTTAGGACAATGTGATATTTCAGTTTTTTTTATTTAATAAACAAGCAAAAATATCTACATTTCTGTTTTTTTTTCCTGTCAAGATGGGGGTCAGAGTGTACATTAAAGAGCAAAAAAATGAACTATTTTGATCTTTTCAATTGTATTTTGGTGGTATTACATGAACATTAAGGCCTTATTCAGACATCAGTGGTTTTAGAAAGCTCTCACAAGAACTTAATGTCTTGGTTGAATGAAACATGAAAAGGCATTCCTCTTCACCATAATTATATGGACTCTATAGTCCTCTGGCATGTTCACTGGATGTTTGTGGCACATCTTACTGCTTCAGTTTACCAACCATGTCAATGCTACCAAGACTGAGATGTAATTTATTGAGCTAATAGTCTGCCTACTATAATATATGTATGGTCATGCAAACATTTCTCTAGTCACCGTAAGTTTCTTCAAGAAGAAATTATTAAAGCTGCAAATTTAGTATTTTGGCCTCTAAGGCAACAATAATATTTAATTAATTCCGCCGAATTAGTTTTTTTGTGGGAGAAGGTTTCAATGATATAAGCATTTTACATTGATAGTAATATACACTCACCGGCCACTTTATTAGGTACACCTGTCCAACTGCTCGTTAACACTTAATTTCTAATCAGCCAATCACATGGCGGCAACTCAGTGCATTTAGGCATGTAGACATGGTCAAGACAATCTCCTGCAGTTCAAACCGAGCATCAGTATGGGGAAGAAAGGTGATTTGAGTGCCTTTGAACGTGGCATGGTTGTTGGTGCCAGAAGGGCTGGTCTGAGTATTTCAGAAACTGCTGATCTACTGGGTTTTTCACACACAACCATCTCTAGGGTTTACAGAAAATGGTCCGAAAAAGAAAAAACATCCAGTGAGAGGCAGTTCTGTGGGCGGAAATGCCTTGTTGATGCCAGAGGTCAGAGGAGAATGGGCAGACTGGTTCGAGCTGATAGAAAGGCAACAGTGACTGAAATCGCCACCCGTTACAACCAAGGTAGGCAGAAGAGCATCTCTGAACGCACAGTACGTCGAACTTTGAGGCAGATGGGCTACAGCAGCAGAAGACCACACCGGGTGCCACTCCTTTCAGCTAAGAACAGGAAACTGAGGCTACAATTTGCACAAGCTCATCGAAATTGGACAGTAGAAGATTGGAAAAACGTTGCCTGGTCTGATGAGTCTCGATTTCTGCTGCGACATTCGGATGGTAGGGTCAGAATTTGGCGTCAACAACATGAAAGCATGGATCCATCCTGCCTTGTATCAACGGTTCATGCCAGAAGGGCTGGTCTGAGTATTTCAGAAACTGCTGATCTACTGGCATTTTCATGCACAACCATCTCTAGGGTTTACAGAGAATGGTCCGAAAAAGAAAAAACATCCAGTGAGCGGCAGTTCTGTGGACGGAAATGCCTTGTTGATGCCAGCGGTCAGAGGAGAATGGACAGACTGGTTTGAGCTGATAGAAAGGCAACAGTGACTCAAATCGCCACCCTTTACAACCAAGGTAGGCAGAAGAGCATCTCTGAACGCACAGTACGTCGAACTTTGAGGCAGATGGGCTACAGCAGCAGAAGACCACACCGGGTGCCACTCCTTTCAGCTAAGAACAGGAAACTGAGGCTACAATTTGCACAAGCTCATCGAAATTGGACAGTAGAAGATTGGAAAAACGTTGCCTGGTCTGATGAGTCTCGATTTCTGCTGCGACATTCGGATGGTAGGGTCAGAATTTGGCGTCAACAACATGAAAGCATGGATCCATCCTGCCTTGTATCAACGGTTCAGGCTGGTGGTGGTGGTGTAATGGTGTGGGGAATATTTTCTTGGCACTCTTTGGGCCCCTTGGTACCAATTGAGCATTGTTGCAACGCCACAGCCTACCTGAGTATTGTTGCTGACCATGTCCATCCCTTTATGACCACAATGTACCCAACATCTGATGGCTACTTTCAGCAGGATAATGCGCCATGTCATAAAGCTGGAATCATCTCAGACTGGTTTCTTGAACATGACAATGAGTTCACTGTACACAAATGGCCTCCACAGTCACCAGATCTCAATCCAATAGAGCATCTTTGGGATGTGGTGGAACGGGAGATTCGCATCATGGATGTGCAGCCGACAAATCTGCGGCAACTGTGTGATGCCATCATGTCAATATGGACCAAAATCTCTGAGGAATGCTTCCAGCACCTTGTTGAATCTATGCCACGAAGAATTGAGGCAGTTCTGAAGGCAAAAGGGGGTCCAACCCGTTACTAGCATGGTGTACCTAATAGAGTGTATGCTCCTGCTGCTTTTGTCTGTGGCAACGGGGCTCACCCTAAGGGTATGTTCATACAGTAGATTTTCTGTGTTGTAACAGAAAATAATATATGTCATAAAATTGCATTTCTGTGTTTTTCCCCGTTTTATTTGCATATTGTAAATATTTTTAATTTTTTGTGACTGCGCCAGAGTGTTAAGAAGTTTGCTGTGTGTTTGTTCCTAATGTATCTTTGCAAGATAGAGGTCTTCTTTTTTTTGCGCAACCTTCACCCCTATTTGTGAGACTTTTTACATGCAAATCGAAGTACAACTGACCCATACTTACTTCTATATATATCGCCTAAAAAGTCACAAAAATCATGTGCAAACTCACATCACCTAAAAAATACACACATTTTCTAATGTATCTAAGACTGAGATACATAAAAACACACAAGTATCCCAACAGCTGAAAAGAGGCAGCAGATGATATGTCACCCATTGACTTGCTTTCATGCCACCGTATTACTTACAAATATTGTTGATTGATATGACAAAGCAACTCTCTAGAAAAGGTCAAAGTGTAATCTATTTACTTCAGAAGCATAAAAACCTCACGTTAAAAAAGCATAACACTTAAGTGTTGTAACATTTCACACAAAGGCTCCTGTAGTAAGATAGGTAGAGGACAGCCAGCAGCTCATAGGAGACGTGTCCTGAAATGTGAGCTCTAGGTAAGAATAGTAGAAGCCTCAGTATTTTCTCCGTGCTGCCCTGCACCTCCTGGTGCTGCCCAGCACATACCAGACTCGCTGCTGCTCTGTCTATACACACATACAGCATAAGTAAAAAGAGTCCTTCATTGTACAGAGAAAAACAGCCCTGGAGGTGGAATACCTGACAGTCAAAGGAAAAAGGCTTATGTATGGAAGACCATTTATGACATGTCTAGATAAACTATTAGCAGACATCAATATTTTCTAAGTAATTGCTAACAAAATACCTGAAGGTTTATGTGCGCTAATCCTGCGGTTATTGTGGTGGTTCTAGCAATTACTTAAAGGAAACCTACCGTGAGGAATCTACCATCAGAAGTAGACCTGATGGTAGATTCCTCCTGCCTGCCTCTGCCCTAATCTATAATTTAATAATATTGGAACCTAACCAAATTTGTTCAAAAACTTTATTTTAGTCATTTGTAAATTAACTGTAGAGGCTGCTGGGGCATTTAATAGCCTCCCAGTGCCCAATCAGGTAATAACTCATCCTCCAGGACCTGTGATTACATCATTGCAGGTCCTGCTGCCTAGGAGGAAACAGTATTTATATTTGATGCTATTTCTTCCTGGGTTGCGCAGAATGATTCTGTGTGCTACAGGGGTACATATGCTGACTGTGTGGGGATACTGGCTGTGTAAGAATGGGGTCTGTGGTTGTAGGCTGTGTGAGGGGAACCTGGGGGTTCTGGCTGTGTGGGAAGGAGGCAAAGACCTAGGGCCACATTACTACATCAGATAAATATAGAGGATCCCTCAATTCTGCTCCTGATGTCCATATGAAGGATCCTTAGTCTCTACTCCTGTCATCCATACAGAGAATTGTGGCCCTTAACTCTTGCCACTCACATGTAGGATCCCTGCGCTTGGCTCCTGTGAGCTGTTTGTGGGCCTGTGGTTGGGGCAATTATGACAATGGAGCCTGAGGAGCTTAGTAGTTACTTCAACCAAATAGCGAATTTAGAAAAATGGCCATTAACCTATCACTTACAAAGAACATCAGAGAGGTCCACATTAAGGCGAATATGTCTTATTTTGTTTATATATGTACCTAAGTATCTGTAAAGTGCTGTCGAACAATATGGTGCTTCAAATACAGATTTATTATTGTCCTGGCCCTGGGTCCAGTAACAAGCATCTTGACATTCCCTCCAGCTATGTATGCCGTTATGGTTACAGCAGGAGTACTGGACAATTTCAAGGAAACCGGGAAGTAGAAAAGTAAACATTTATCCACAAAGCAAATACCCTCACCGTTTATTTCATCCTGGGATTTAGTTGATCTCTTGCCACGTTTCTTGAAGAAGTTTGAAGCCTCAGATTCCTGCATGAAAATCTTCTTCAAACCTGTGAAAAGATCACTTTTAATGGATTGCAAAGTTTGCACTCAATTCTAGAATATTTTACTAGTATATAATGTAGTTTGTATTTTTCTAGGTTTTAGCTTTATATCTAACAATCCAAATAAGATGCCTGTAGATTTCTAAATGTAGGCGTATGACAACTTTTAGTACAGCTTACAGTCTGTGTACAATACTTACTTTCTTTCCTATCCGCTGCCCCGTCATCACTGTTTCTTACTGCAGCGCCTTCACTAGCCTGGAAAACTAGTAAGCAAGGAATTAGAAAGATCAAATGTACATCTGCACTTCCATATAGAACGGTAAGATTATAAGACTATATTAGAAATGAAGTATGAACTCAAAGCTCCAGAAACATAGTCACAATATTCATGTATAATAATATAATATATAATGCAAAGTATAATCTACAAATGTAGCTGTGCTGTTTGCAATTCAGCACTCAACTTATGCACCAGTAAAAACATTATCTTATAAGTAAATGTATCATGTTTACTGATATAGCTGCAATAATGCGTTATCATACACTGTGTTCCAATTAGGACCTAAAAAATTCATTCATTACATAGTGATTCTTCATTGCTAAACATGGCACATAACACACTGTTAAAACTAAAACGTACTTTTATAAAGACAATGCAAAGGGACACGTCATATGATTGATCACTCAATGTACCTGTCATACCTCTTATACTCAGAATAACTATGCAATGTATGGGATGGACCCCCCATAATCAGATACATCATACAGAGCTCCCATAGACATAATCAAGATATCACACAATGTATCTTCTGTCAGACCCCACATAGGCAGATACATCACACAGCATATAAGATAGACCCCCCCCCCAATCAAATAAATCCCTTATAGGCTCATAGAAGATAGACCCCTCATGGGCAGATACATCACACAGCATGTCAGATAGACCCATTATAGGCAGATACATTAAACAATGTTACAGCTCATAGAAGATATATCACAAAATGTATCAGACAGACCCCTCATAGGCAGATATATCACACAGCATATAGGATAGACCCCCCCCCCCCCCCCAACAAAACAACAAAAAAAAAAAAAAAAAAAAAATCAAATAAAGCCCTTATAGGCAGATACATTAAACAATGTTACAGCTCACAGAAGAAAGACCCCTCATAGGCAGATACATCACACAGCATATCAGATAGACCCCCCCCTCAAAATCAGATAGACCCCTTATAGACAGATACATTAAACAATGTTACAGCTCATAGAAGATATATCACACAATGTATCAGACAGACCCCTCATAGGCAGATACATCACACAGCATATCAGATAGACCCCTTTATAGGCAGATACATTATTACAATGTTACAGAAAAACGCTCATAGTAGAGCTCATAGATGATATATCGCACAGTGTATCAGATAGACCCCTCATATGCAGATACATCACACAATGTATCAGTTATTCTTCCATCCAGAAAATCTTCACTTATTGTGCCAAATATTCTACACACACAATATATTATAATGTATGGTAAAATAAAACAAATTATTAGACTATAATATTATAAGACTCCTAATATTTATTCTAATCATTAGATTTAGAAGATTTACCTGCAAGAAGCACCAATGTTGTTGAAACTGCCAGAAATAAAACTTGCTTCCAGGTCATCTTTGTAAAGATTGCTTGTCTTGACTATGGGCTGCAAGGGACTGAGAAAAAGTTTCAAATTCCTCATGTGTCAGACAGAAAAGTGATGCAGATGGCTGGAATCCGGGAGGAGGGGCATGGTCACTGGATACCTGTGGACCCTGTAAATCCACTACATTAATATACAACAGCAGAAGGGACACAAAATTGTTTACTTATTGATTCTGATGAAAATAAGTGTAAAGCAGCTATACCATAGTTGTGTTGTAATGTTTGTGATGCCATAGCCTGTCTATCATGCTTCAGGTATACTATGTGGACATTGTGTGGAAATGGCAGCACAAGTTACAAGCAAAAATGTAAACCAACTGTGACCAGCCAGCTGATGACTTATATCAAAGACAAATACATAAATTATTACATTAGTTCACATTATCTGTATGAAAAACATTTGGATAAGTTTCACAGAACAACTTTTTATTACTAATTATTACTATTTTATAATTCACTAGTCTGCATGTAAACTGCATAAGGAGTGTATACCCTCAAATTAATGACATAGTCATTATACTTCCCCCAATTACATTATCGATCAGCGGTGAAGCAGCAATCCGTTTAGTAAAGATAAAAAAAAAAATTATTCCACCATAGTTATGCGACATTTCGCCTTCTCCATAAAGGCATTATCAAGCATGCTTGATAATGCCTTTATGGAGAAAGTGAAACGTCACATAACTATGGTGGGATAAAAATTTCTTATCTTTACTAAACGGAGTGCTGCTTCACCGCTGATCGATAATGTAGCTTGGGGTTTGTGTCGGACCCTATTAGAAGACCTGCACCCGACCTTCTCATTTACTCCACATCTTTTTTCTTTGGATTCCCCCAATTGCATGTTGTTCCCTTTGACCCTACTAGAGTCACGAGAGGCAGTGGCTGTACTCGGCACAGCCCTAAGCAGAGCTCAAGTAGTAGCAAAGAAGTGTTGGGTGGCAGTAGTTTTGGGGGTAAGAGGTTGTCAATACTCCAAATAACCTGAGAGGTGATGTCCAAGGTCCAAGTGTTGGCAGAGAAGCCATTGAGCTGTGAGTGACTGCTCAAATGAGGAGGCATTGTTGGATTAGTATGGGCTGTTGAAATGTTAGCCTGTTGGCTACTTAGTTCTGTCCTCGTAGGGGGTGGAATAAAAATGGCAAATTGACCAAAAAGTATGTTTTGTGGAGTGTGGGAGGAACAACAAAACACTTAAACACTGGAGAAAGGTTTGGACTCCATACAAATGTTATCCTTGGTCAATATTACACCCAGATCTACTGTGGTACTTTACTGCACTGTTAATGTCTCAATACAGTGTACATTTTAGCATTTTTAGTAGACTTTGATTTTACTGCCACGTAAAGGGAATGCCTATACCTCACCAGACACAATTAGTTAAAGTAAAATGTGTGCCACTTTTTTTAGTGACAACTTTTTTGACCTGCAAAGCCTGGTCTTTAGAGGTGTGCACTGCAATTAAGCATAATCAACATTGAAGATTAGGAAGCAAGTTGCACTACTTCATATACTCACTTAATAACACACCCACTTAATAATCCTGCTTAATTAATGCCATTAAGCTTCAAAAATATACTTCGTAATCAGAAAATTACAGCCAGAGAGTTGCGCTCAGTTCTACAGGGTTGAGCAGTGGAATATCAATGAGTGTATTTATACGAATAGACTTAATGCTTCGTTTGTGCGTGTACTTCTCCTCCCAGGTAAGCTTTCACTGCTCTGAATGTATGGTCTGTGCTCCAAATGTTGGCAGAACTCTTGAGTAAAAAACATGAGACTGTGGAATCACTCATCCATCTAAAAAGGCCTGTATCCAATGAAGATACATTATTCACAAGTCATCAGACCCTAAGGGTTCAAGTACCATGTAATGCCTAAAAAAATAAACAAAAAAGTGTATATGTAATATTTTAAATGTAACATATGTAATATTTTAAATCACCCATTTCCATAGGAATTATTAATAATAAAACATGTAAGGTATAGCTGTGATGCAAAATGTCTAATCTACCAAGTTGCAAAAATTATTATCTGTAATGTCTGAATCGCCATTATTTTGCTGAACGTAAAAATTTTAATAAAAATTAATCAAAAGATTGTACAGTTCCCAAAATTGTATCAATTAAAACATCTGTTTATCCTGTAAAAAAAAAAGCCACCTTTATGGCTCTGTACACTGACACATGAAAAGGTATGATTGTGGTAATATTTTTTACATTTTTATTTAAAATTTTATTTTAAAATTCCAAATGTGGAATTGATGAAAAAAAAAAATTTGCACCATTTTCTTTGTGGTACCATAACTATACAGTAAGTTCTGTTACCATATCATTAACCCCTTCCCGCTCTGCGGTGAATATATCCGCCGCTGAGCGCAGTGACTTAACGCTGATGCCGGCTCAGCTCTGGATCAGAGCCAAACCGGCATTGGGATACACGGGGTGCCGGCTGTAACTAACAGCCGACACCCCAGTGTAACACCCGCGTCAGAGTGGGCTCTGATCGCAGGTGTTTAACCCGTTAAATGCCCTGGTCAGTGCGACCGCAGCATTCAACCTGCCCTCTGGTGGTCTTTCCCCCACCATCGCGCCCACCCTCCCCCCGTCATCTTCGGGGGTTGCAGATCATTGCTATGGCAGCCCTGGGGTCTGATCAGGCCCCCAGAGCTGCCTGCTGGCAGTGCCTGAAAGATGGCGTCGATAATATCATCTTAAAGGCACAGAAGCACATCCGTATTGCAGGATATTATCATGAACAAGCAATCAGATGATTGCTTGTTCATGTCCCATGGTGGAAACAGTGAACAAGTAAAAAAAAATCTTGTTCAATAAAACATAAAGCAGTAAATCAATAAAAATGCCCATAAACCTCATAACATATAAAGAGACATATAACACAAAAAAGTCTAACTCATAACACAAACCCCACATATATAGTATCACCGTGTCCGTAACTACCCGTAGAATAAGAGTAAATCATTATTGAACCTGTACGATGAATGCCAAAAATTATTATTTTTACCTAATGAATCCCACAAAAAATGCAATAAAAAGTGATCAAAAAAACATATGTACTCCAGAATGATACCGTTGCAAAGTACATCAAAGTCCAGCAGAAAAACAAGAATTTTTCAATATTTTTTTTTTGTAAATTAATGCAAAACTTATCAGTCACAATTTACCACTAAAATTAAGTACAACATGTGAGGAAAAAACAATCTCAGAATCGTTTAGATAAGTAACAGTGTTCAAAAGTTATAACCATATAAAGCGATGCATCTTGAAATACAAAAAAATGAGGCTGAACCTTAAGCTATAAACTAACTGTTTCCTTAAAGAGATCCCGTCAGGCAAATTAACCCCTAAACTAAATATATTTTCATAAACTGAAAGCATTGCCTATATCCCTTCATTGTCCCTCTACATGTCTGTAAACCTAAGCAATGAGGTCCTAAAGCTGTATGCAAATGACCTGTGAAATGTCCAGTGAGTCATTATCATATTCAAGCTGTCCAACTTATTCATAAGTGGGAGGTACAGCCACGCCCCCAGTGCTCAACTGACAGTCTGTATAATGATGTGAGGTATAATGGTGTAATGGCTCCTCCATGTGCTTCCTGGTGCTGGCGCTTCCTGCGGCCTGTGTGTGTATGAGATACTCTTATACACATGACTAACAGCCTGTATAATGGTGTGAGGTATAATGGTGTAATGGCTCCTCCATGTGCTTCCTGGTGCTGACGCTTCCTGCGGCCTGTGTGTATGAGATACTCCTATACACATGACTGACACTCTGTGTAATGATGTGAGGTATAATGGTGTAATGGCTCCTTCATGTGCTTCCTGGTGCTGCCGGCCACGTCCCCTGCAGCCTGTGTGTATAGAAGAGATACAACAGCTCCAGGTGGCCATGTCATAGCAGCAGAACATATCAGGTACATATGTAGCTGATGTCTGTGCCTCACACATGTGTATTAGGAGGGAGAGTATGTCAGCAGATAAAGCACCGACACTAGCAATGCTTTACTACTACTATTACACACAGACATGAGCAGGGAGAGGAGAGGGGAGGAGTAACAGGGGTGACATCACTAGCTCTGACCATGTGACCCGCCTCATTTACATAATAAAGAAAAGATGATTTTATAAGGATTAATGTATGAAGTGACAAGATAAAACCTGGGATGGATCCTTGTGAGCTGCTCCAACAGGTAGAGGAGACAGAAATAGTGACAGAGACCTGATGACAGGTGTCCTTTAAGGGGTTAAAGTAAAGTAAGCCTGGTCCTTGTGATGAAGGGGGGTTCACATGCCAGATATTGTGATGAACATTCATGTGCAAGGGAGATTCAAATGCCAGATTTTGTCGGGTTCACCAAGCCATTAATATCCCTTACTTCACACTAGTCAATCTTGTATAGCTAATGAGACCATGGAAACTTCCTACTACCAAGGCTGCAGAGTGACTCTGGGCAGCCACCACAACTCTGAAAGGCTTAAGGAGACTTCCCTCCAATTTTTAAAACAGAAGACAATGGATTATAAAATCTCAGACCTATATTTTGTTTAGGGACCGTTATAGAGTTTTGTTCCATCTCAGACAAAGGCAAATATTTTTGGAATTGGGGTAGCGAGGGGATCATAGTGCCCCGACTCCCTAGGTTCTAGCATTCACCTGGATCCAATTATACCAGAACCCTTACCCTAAGACTTCCCCTGTAGAAGCCAGGACTTCTCCAAGGTTCTAGATTTAATACCAGGTAGGATGGTCCTCAAAGCCTTCCTGGGGGTTGCAGGGGTTTGTCTGCACCTAATATAATCAGAACACCACTGATGCTCATGGTCTTTTCTTGGGGAAATCGTTTACCATCACAAGGAAGGATCTTAAGATGTGGACTAATCCATTTCCATTAAGCCCACAGAAAGATAACTAACATACTGAACTGCTGATTTGTTGTCCTATCCTAGTATTTTGTACTTTGCTAACTGTATATGTTAAGGTAAACCTAGCAAACCTAGCTGATAGATCAGATCCTGTCATTTCTACTTATTTTCCTACAAGCTTTGTAACTGAGACTTAATTTCAAGATGGTGCCGACATCGTGGATTATAACCAAAACATCAGGACTAAAGAATTTTGGGAATGTGCTATTATGACGTGAACGTGCGACAGCAGAGAAGCTCTCCAATCAAAACGATGTCTGATATTGTTATGCTTTCTATGCTCCTCCCAGTCTAGCTCTTTTTCCTATTCTTTCTATATAGTCTAGTAGAATAAATAAAGTTCACGGAATGCAGATTTGCCACAGGCAATGATAGCATGAGTGAGATTTAAATCAGCAAATGTTGTCTGAATTATTCCTTACGACGTGCACGCATGCTGATTGATTAGAAACACGCAGCCAACGCACACTAAAAGAGGATATCTTAAAACCTACCCCAACATTTGGAGGCACTGCTGAGATCCCCGGGAGCAGAACCAGGAAGCCCCCTCGTTCTGGCACCATTTTGCAGCCTCGGGGTCACCATTTCCCAATGGGGATTGATCAACCCAGATCACGGTAAGTTTCAGATTACATATGTTAACCTGTGACTTCCATGTGACTTGAGGGTGGTGATACCTGTGGCTGTAAACAGCTGGGATTGGAGGGTAAATATGTATAGCCACCTGGTGTCCTGCACGGGGTCTGAATTGTTAGACACTTCTGTGTGAAATTGAAACAAGTGCCTTGGCTACTGTGTGTATGCGCTTTGCTGAGCCAGAGCAGAAAGGGAGGGGGAGGACGTTCTACAGGTCACACAAGACACAAGATACTGAAAGGAATGGAGAGAGAGAGACCACAGGGAAAAGAGAACACGGGACAAGTGCCTGGGGTTTTGAAATAAGCAGACAAGGGATAAGTGTCTGGGGTTCTGATACAGGCGGCCAGGATAGTGGTTAATAGGCCGGGTGTCAGGGATTTGATTTTTGTCAGGGAAATTGAAAAGGAATTCGGATAGGAGAGATCGTTAAACAGGGACCTTCTGATAAACCTCCAAATGACACTCAGTGAGCTAAGTCTCGGTAACTGGTGATCGGGGAGCTTGAAGGTCAGCCCTTAAGCCGTGAGTAGCTGCACTGTAAGGGTCTCGGGATAAATTCTGCGGTCTCGGAAGAGAAAGAACGTCCTCCTGGAGGGAACCACTGGTGCGCTAACGATAGTTCAGTGCAGAGAAGGGAAAGATGTAGGTAGACAGAAGGTTGTTGAGTTAAGTAGGACTGATGAAAAAGTGCAAGTTGATATAATGGGACATAAGGGCAGGTAGCATTGTGCTGAAAAGAAAAGTAATAGTGAAGGTTTGAAAGTTTGGGGATGTGTTAGAGGATCTGATGAATGTACAAGTGCGAAAGTATTTGATCAGGTTTGAAACAGACACACAGAGTGACAGGAATCCTTCATAGTGCCCATTGAAGAAAGAGACAGGCGATAAGGGACATTTCAAAGTTTTTGATGTGGAAAGAATTTGAGAGAAAGAGATTTTATTATATTTTCCTTGGATTGAAAAATGGCCCCTGTAATCCAGACTCCAGCCCTGTATCTGGTGGTTAGAGAAGATGACACGCCCTACCATCCTTTAGTGCGGCCATCTTAAGACAGTTACATTCTCTTCAAGTCCCTGAAAGTTAATTGCCTATGACTCTACTCTGTTGGCAGCCATAAAGGCTGGTTGAGGATAGCAGCTGAGCACCCTTCGGGATTCTAGGCAGATGATTGAAATAAACGCCGGCAGGTGATATTTCACCAATTTCAGACTTTTGGATCTTGGAGTGTGGGATGTTGTTGATTTGGGTACGGTCTAGTTAAAACTTATTTGATCCTGACAATTGCAGAAAAATTACTACAAAAAGTGTTGCAATGTCTTTGGTACCTGTTTTCTGGAGTTTGAAGAGTTAACTAGGATCAGATCGTGGGGGCAGCTATGCAGCTGGGCTCTATCCTGAGCTGCCTTATATGTGTCTGTGATAACTGGCCTTGAAGCGCAAAGAAAGCGATCTGTGTTAAGTAGGGGCGACAGAGCTGACAGCCTAAAAGACTTGAAGGAATTTGCTTGTGATACAAGCCCTGTTTAAGCCACGTATTGTCGATGATGTCCACTGTGTACCCAAAGAACAAGCCCCCCCAACTGTATTACAAAGCCTATGACTGACTTTTATTCCTTTATGACTAAAAACCAACATAAATATATGTGGACTTTGTTGAGACTTTGGAGTCTGGCCTGAAGTTTATAGATAGTTATGAGAATCCTTTATGTCAGGATGAGATAAAGCGGAGACGCACATGGTAATGGAAGAGTTCCACGGGAACTGTTTACAGTTTTAGGACAGATGGGGGATGACCTGACAGTGTAGTGAACATCTGTTTTGTAATGAGTTGTTACCAAAAGTGTTAGCAGACTAGAGACATCTCTGCCAGACTTGACGTATAGAGGGACTGATAAGACTGTGACAGATTGACGTACAGGGGGAACAGAGACCAGGGTCGGTAGTTTCACAGACCACACCAAAGTGAGAGTGACAAAAGTTTCGATCCCGGATGAGCCCAGCTCAAGGGGGCATGCTTCCACCTGTGGGAGGAGACATGACTAAGGTGACTAAAGTGAGTGGCCACATTCTAATGGGGGGTGGGGTGGTAACTAACAAGGACGTCAGCACGCACAAGAACTGATGTAAGACTCCTCACAGTCATGACGGGAGCCCCTCATGTGTCAGTAGCTGCTGCCAGCAACCCCCATGACTTGCACAGTGTCCTCACCCAAGTACAGCCCAAACATCTGAGCAAAGGCCAGACAGCTCAGACTCCAGTGTACACTTCCGATGCCCCAGGACACACTGAAAAGGTGCACAGCTCTGAATCCTGCCGTTCTGTCAATAGTCTTCCAGGATTCAGGGGGGGGGGGGGGGAAGGTTTTTTAACCGAGAGAAGGGTGTTTAACCCAGATGTTGAGTTTTTTTTTCCTCATAGATGGCCCCAGGTCTGCAGTAGAAGACAGACGGTTCTATGCTGGATATACAGTGGTCAGTGGTGCACATGAGGTAGTACAAGCAGAAGCACTTCCTCCATACAGGTCAACACAGGAGGTGGAGTGATGGCACTCAGGGAAGCGCTACAGCTGGTGGAA